>VYZV01014263.1:99195-125762 GCA_013401275.1 Pandion haliaetus | reverse complement strand
GGAAATGGCCTCAAGTTGCGGCAGGGGAGGTTTAGATTGGATATTCGGAAAAATTTCTACACCGAAAGGTTTGTCAAGCACTGGAAGAGGCTGCCCAGGGAAGTGGTTTGAGTCACCATCCCTGGAGGTATTTAAAAGAAAAAAGGATGTGGTGCTTAGGGACACGGTTTAGTGGTGGACTTGGCAGTGCTTGGTTAACGGTTGGACTTGATGATGACCTTAAAGGTCCTTTCCAACCTGAACAATTCTATGATTCTGTGGTCTACGTTTTCCCCCATGCTGAAAACAATGAAAAGGTTTTATTAAACACTTCTTCAGGACAAAATCAATTGATTTTAGAATGCTTAGGTTAGAACCAGCTTGGACATGGATATCGTGAATCGGAGCATAGATGATATTACTGTTTTGTGATAGTTTTCAAAAGCTTTTAAGGCAGCCTGGAAATGTATATATAATGATTAGATACTATTTTTAAAGTGAAGTTTTTTTATGGCAAAGCTCAGTAGTGAAAAATGCTTGTGTGCTATCAAGTTGTATCAATCATTTGAAAATGAAATAAAGTCTGATTTAAAGCTAGTGCACTGGATTAATCAGCTACTCCCCAATTGCATTCATTGACCCTGTTCATTCAGGGACTGTAATTAAGAAAAACAGCAGTGACTTCAAATTTGGCACCTGAATCACAAGGTTAAAGCAGTAAATTTCTAAGTCTGATTGGTGCCAGGTTAGGAGGAGGTATCTCTTTTCTCACTGATGAACAGGAGTGCTCAGCTCCTGGCAGAGAAGCAATGAGTGAGGGAGAAAAAGGCAGGCAGAGGTTTATGGAGGATTTTCAGAGTTATTAAGACACTGAAGACAGAACCCTGTCCTTGCAGACTTACATATACAAAATAATTGAAATAAACAATGTTTCAGATTACAGGTTTTTCATACCTACGTTACTGTAAAAGAAAAAAAAAAAATCTCCTAGTTTCCGGTTAAGCAACACAGAAGTTGCCAAGGTTTAAAATTAAAATAGGAAGTCTCACTTTTTTGGAAAACTGCTTTTTGCAGTCAAAAATCAGAATCTGGGCCCTAATTCTGTCAAAATGCCCATGTTTGGACACCACTGCTTGTCACTGTTGTGAAATAGATACACAACTGGAAGTCAAGGGACGTCTTGCCACTATAAAGATACATCGGTTTGGATGATTCTGTAAGATCTTTGGGCAAATAATGCTATTTCAAATAAAAATACATCTTACTTTCAGAGATGAGTAGCACATACAACCCAGCTGATGTTGCAGATCCTCTGCTTTATTTTAGTAAGAGTCAAAAAGGTCCATTACAGTATCTAGGCAGTTCTTTTGTAACTATGGACCATTAAATGTAATCTCCATCACTCAGATATGAAGCTTAAAGAATTATAATTGCAATAAACCATTTTAGCCCTTTAGGTTTCTAAATTGTATGCCACAGGCAGGGAAAAGGAGTGACCCATGCTGACATCTATGTCCAAAACTGTCTTACTAATGCTGGCAAAAGGCTTTCTGAGATCATATGTCTTGGTTAGTAACTAACAGATTAATAATTATAAATATAAATTGGTACTCTCTTTTCCATATGCCACATATTTATTTTATGCATGAGTTATATTCTATAAGCTGTTGGAGGTGAATAATGCTTATACAGCTCCAGAAAGATAAAGGTTTGAAGTGTATGTGGAGAAATAACTTGGTGGTCTAACTAGTGTTAGGCAAGATGTAAATGGTAGCTTTAATATTTCTGCCTTGTTTTGAGAGGGATGTGACATGTCAAGTGTATATCAGGTGTGTGAGTGATGGGTTTAAAAACATGCCTCTGAAAGAATATAAACCAGCTGGCAAATAAAATTGCCTGTTGGTTTGGGCCATGCACTGTCATGCGGGGAGCAATTCATGTTACTCGTGTTCCCAGTGCTGCATTTAGTCTGTAGGTTGATGCTTCGTTTTCCAATCCCTATTTCTGCAACTTAGGCAGGAGACAGAAGATAAAATACTTCAGTATATTGAATTAAGAACAAGAAACTTTCTAGCAGATTTCCACGTGCTTTCCTGGAATAATATTCCATTCACTGTTAGTGTTTACTGTGTATTTCTTTCTCAGCAATATAATTCTTGCTTTCGTCTATTCATCTGGATGCCAGCTAGAAATTAAAATAAAAAGACTGCACTCTAAATGGATTCCTGAATGCTATTATAAAGCATGGCAGGTTTAACAAACAAGCTCGATAAAAGTAGTTCCTACTTTGCTTCAATAAATAGAAAGGTTGTTTGTGTCCTTGGTTAGATTGTAGTTGTCCTAGCTTTATTTCTTGCTTATTCTGTTGTACTATATGTGTGAGTGCAGCTTTTAGCATTTATATTTTTAGTGTTCTTTAAAATCAAAATGCTTAAATCAACATCTTTGTTTCTATTAAAGAGATGCATTTGATACCGTCCACAAAAAATGCTTCCAACACCTGCCATTTTTAATTGCTTTACCAATTATGACTTCTTAAGTCTAGCTAATAAATTTCTGCCTAACTGTGCACTTATTCAGAATATGGGCAAGATGTAGACACCATTCAGATGTGAAGACCTATTACAAGATTGAAATAGATTTCTAATGCATTTATCATTCATCTTTGCAGAGTGTGATTTCAATCAGAAAAAAAAAAATGATGTATGGTTTGACAGTTTCCACCCATATACGCTAAAACATAATATGCTTCTTCTAGTTTTCAGCTATTACAGACTTTAACATGCAATGTGACCTTGGTCTGCAAAGCATGTTTGGTTAGCACAAAAACTTAATCATAAGAAGTCATAAGTAGAATCCTTCTTCTTTACTGCCCTTTTTCTGGGACTTGGAAATTTATTGCTTCTGGGACAGGTAGGATATGAACAATGGGCCAAATAGAGTCCAGGGTTATCTCATCTGTGTGAAAACTGCTGCTGAAAATCGATGTGACCTCTGCTACACTGTCATCCCAATTCCCACCCTCTGTGTCCTATTTGTCTTTTGGTAGAAGCTTAGATCTGTGTGCTGTCTCTATGTGTCTCTCTTGGGCCAGATTATCAAAATGAATCATTGCCTGCATACCTCTTATATTTCTATTTATTTTCCTGGTGTTGACTAGGTCTGATGAAATATGATTCTTTTTGCATTTGATCCTCACTGCAGCAAGCAGCACCTAATTTAGCTGTGTCTATCTCTTTAAAGAAGAGTAATACTATTTTGAAACTTCAATCTGCTGTACAGTAACATTACAAACCATAGACCATGCAACCTGTCTTCACAGTCAATAGTAATTTTCCTTTCAGCCAATTTAATGTTATTACTTTCATCTCCAAAATGTAGAGATTTCTAGAGATTTTAAAGCAGCTATAGTTTTGTTATGCATACTTCATGTATTACTTTCTTTTTGAAATGCCACTTCTGTTTAGTCTTTTGTGACTCCATGGCTTATATATTATTTTTGTGCAGCATCATGTGCAACAACTAATCAGTTTATTTTAAAAACTCTGCCACTGATATAAGATATTTAACTATGAGAAATGTTGTATCTGAATCAGCACAGACTCCGTGGTCTGTTACCAGAGTTGGGTTTTTTTTAAATGTATCATTTAAATTACATGAACATAGCTCTAAAATGATAGCTACAAAGATGCATAGAGGTTACTGGCTTTTGTTGTTATTAGTCCTGAAGAATCGTTATGAAGCTGTTCCATGTAATGAACTTCTACAGTGAAAAAAAAAATACTCCCTAAACAGATTTCAAAGAATACTTGAAAACTGCTAATGCTCCTGGTTCGTTGTCAGTAGGTGTGTTTCAGAAACACAGCAAAAAGTGCTTGCTGCTCAATAGATGCTCCTGGAGTTTGTTCAACTCGATAATAGTACTGCTGTAGAGACACCGTGGTTTAATTTGTTGTTGTCAGATTCTTTCCAATTTGTTTGGTTTTGGTTTTGGTTTTGGTTTTTTAAATAAGAGAGGTGGGAGAAGGAGGCCTTTTGAATATGGTATGGTCTAATTGTACATCCTGGCTTTAATATGACCAAGACACTTGACAAATGAAACTATCAGGCCTGGCTGTGCAGTTGCCCTTAGAAAACACACGCATCGTGAACTTATGGTCAACACATTAGTTGCAAGCTTTACTAAAAAGCAATTGCTGAGAAGATATTCTTCGTGATTTCTGCAAGTGCAGGAACATAATATATATAGACTGGATTTCCCTGGAATATTACACAGAAATATTTTTAAGATTTGAGAGTAAAAGAAACCTACAAAGCTTGGCTTTAAAGACTGCTAGATTTTAATTTGGTGGTTTTCAGCAATTAACTTGATGTTTAAAATGAATATGTGGGGAAGAAGTACTCACAGGGATCTGAGAGAAGGAGATACATTTACTATCCTAAAACATGTTTAAATTATCCTATCCAAAAATGTGAGTTCACTGGAGATAGTACTGATTCATCAGAAAATATAAAGGATTTTTGAAAAATAATTACTAATGCTGTTGTTTCTTTCCGGATACATGTTTCTGCTGTCTGCGCACAGCTTGATCTATAACAACATGATCTATTTGAAACAACGAGTGAAGGGGAAGCTACCAGGTCCCGATTCTCCAATTTGTAAGAGAGGCATCAATCTAGTTCTGTGCAGTAAATCGCAGGAGCGAGGCCTGTGCCAGAGCACCCTCTCCTCCCGGCTGCTCCTGTGACCCCCAGGCACCCAGCTCTCTTCATACCTGCAGTAGAGATAACTCAGCAAAGCATTTTTGGCTACTGCCGTGACTAGAAAGGCTGACGGTAGCAAGGTACTTGTTAAGAAAACCTGCACTGACGCTTTACTGACAATGTGGCGTTGGTGCTAGCTAAGCAGGAGGGGATGACTCAGTGGAGATTATTTACTGCTGAGTATGGGAAGGAGAACGTTAAAGGAGTAAAGGGAAGTGATACATTTCTTGATTAGAATTTTGTCAAGGTTATAGCAACAAAAAACGCACATCACAGAATGGCAAACATGATAGAATGAAGAAAGGACATTCAGGTTTAATGAACTGCGTAATACTGTTATAATTCTGTAGAATTTGAGATATAATAGTCTATACTCTATTACAGCTGTGTTATAGGCTTCAGTATATTTATTATTGTTCTGTACTATTTTGCAAACTTACCTTAGCAACAGTCACAGCTGCCCAAAGACTGGAACAATGTCAGTTTTACTAATGCGCTTGTATTTTGACTTCCAGGTAAACAGAATGCTAGTTTCTAGAAATTACTTTTACCTATATTTCCAATGCTTTCTGATGTTGCTTTTAAACCTATCTTTACAGAAGAGGTCCAAATTGCCATTCCAATAATGAAACCAACCTTAGATAAAGTCCAACTGGCTGGACAGGCCTTGCCTCCTGGATTTCCGGCGCCATTTCTTTTTGCTGATGGTCTTTCATCAGTAGAAACACTATTAACCAACATTCAGGTAAATTATTCTCTATAAGCCCAGGCTATGTCATGATAGATAAAATGTGTTTCTTTTTCAGTCTCTTTAAAAAGTTTCAGAAACTATTTTATATCTGCAATTCTAATTTCTTTTATTTAATGTAATGCTTAGATTTCCACTGTCTGGCATTGTCAATCGTGAAAGGCTTTCGTACATTGTCTATTTGACTTAATAGTTGGCAATAATGGTCATATTAAAATTCACCAGTCTCATTATTCCTCCTTTGCTTCTCCCTGCAGTTGATCGAGGTCAGCAGTGATATGGCACTCTGTTTGTAATAAACCCCATCAGTAGGATGAATTAGCAAAAGCTATACTGAATGATTCCATGCCACAAAATTGTGCATATATAACATTTAGCTACTTCAGATGCCCAGTTGCTTTCCACATCTATAGGTTCCTGCTTTTAATTTTTCTGTTTTCCTAGAGTGTGTAAAAGAAACAAATGGATGAATTTTGTCACTGCTGAAACAAAATGGTATTTTCAGATCTTAAATTTGTGTGTGTTTTAGGGCCTGCTGAAAGTGGCTGTGGACAATGCAAGAGTCCAGGAAAAGCAGATACAGCAGGAAAAGAAAGAGTTAAAGATGGAGCTTTGTAGAGAGAGAGAACTAAGAGAGAGCTTGGAAAGGCAACTCACAGCTGAGCTGCAAAGCAGAGGTGAGTGAATGAAAAATGGAGTTTAGATATCTATTAGATGTATAACCCTTTGGCATTTCCAGCTGGAGCTATTGAGGACTCGGAGTTAACTGACATTCATACTTCAGTGTAATGCAGCAGTGGACTAGCACTGGTAATGAAAGATTTAAATTTAATAAAAACAGAATGAAGTACACTTTTCCGTAAGCAGACGGAACAGTGACTGAAGGATTATTTCCTGGAGGGCAACTGGCTGCAGAGAGTTTTGGCAGGTTCTGTGGAGGAAAGCTGATTCGGTTTCATGGCTTTCACATGTATTATTACCACTCCACCTGTGTATTCCCAGCCCGATTTCTTCATTTGACAGCTTTAATTTCTTTTGTTTTCTGCTGTTATCCTCCAAGCATTGAGAATCAGTCTTACTGTGAGAAAGATAGTAAGTCTGTAATTCGGGTATTTAGGCGATTTTTTTTTTTTCATTACCTTACTACTTATCTAGCCCACATTTCTGTAGTTTAGGTGCTAGTCAGCTAGTTTTTCTTGTAGATAACTTCAGTGCAACAAAGTAGATGGAACTGTGAGAAATTGTCTACCCAAGTGCAAGATCTGAGGCAAATAACCCTAGATAATTTTTTTTTTTCCATCAGGAGAGTGAGATACAATAGCACTTCCCATATGGGGCCTTCTAAGACAAAACCATGACTGTTTAGAAGCTTTTGATAATAATACGCAATTAAATTGGTAAATCTGAATTTTTCGCTGTGGTATTGCAAAGAAGGCAGTATTCTTTTTAAAATTCAAATCTGCATCTGAAGGAGAGGAACAGTACTTTATGTGCCAAAAGCTACTTCTAGATTACAACCATGAAATCGGAAAGATAAAACTAGATAAGACCAAAAATGTAGGTGCCAAGTACTGTCTTCCTGTGCATTTCGAATTGAAATTAGGTGTGTAGAACAGAGAGCGTCTGCAGCACCAAGTGTCGGTAAGAGGCAACAAAGAAGAGCACTTCTAAGTCAAGTTGTGAAGGGTCAGTAAATACTATGGAAGTTGTTGAATTGCAGTGGGTGTTCAGAAATGCTGCATCACCCTAGTTGCATTGTGGATGAGATTGCTGTAGTTCTGTAAAACAAAACTTATCTCCCTGTAGGCAGCCAGCATACTATGCACGTCCTGAGTCATATTTAAGTCAACAAAAGCCTTAAGCCATTCACAAATGTGTTGGCTTCTGGCTCAAAAGAGAATTTCACCAATAATCAGTATCCTCAGAATCGTTTGTCTTTCACGTCATTGCCACATGCACATCTCTATTATTATAGAAAGTCAGAGGTAGGCTTTTTCACATGGGTCGCTCCATTTTTCGAAGTTACATTCGAGTCTCTCAGAGATTTCCTGTGTAATGGTATCATTTTTTTCCCCTGACTGGAGCATTCACAAATCCAGAAAGATCTGTGAAAGTCAATAAGGATTCAGATGAACAAGTGGTCACAAAACATTACGTAAATAGTGTGGATTTTCCCAGAGTATTTTCAGATTTTTTTAGTAACTTTTCTAACAATATTTTGTGATTTGAAATTCACGGGTATCTAATGTACAGGAGAAGCAAATAAATAAAAGGGATTGCAAAATACTGCTTGTATAAATTCAACTTTCATTTTCACAACACTTGTGAGCAATATTTGTCAGAGTATACACACTAGCAAACCTGACTCTAAAATAGATGGTAATTTTAAAAGGGCATTTATGTTTAAGCTCAGATTCTTTTTAGTCTCTTAGTTTTACCTGCCTTTTGTAGTGCCATCTCTTCTCCATTTGTTTGATTCTGTAATGAATCGATGGGACTAAGTACTGCTCTGTGGAATTTGACTACACACGTGAACTGAAGCAGCACAATGCAAACGCATTCTTCGATCCTCTGCACGGGCTGCGGTGGACTGTAGAAATGTAGCACTTTCATATGAGCTGGGGTATGCTATGGAAGTGGTATTTGACCCCTTTCAGAGCGTGCTGAAAATGTTCTCCTGCTGCTTCTGAGAAAGTACGTGGGCATCAGCCTCCGGTCCAAGTAATCTTCCTCATGCCAATCAGACATGCCAGCTGACTGCAGATTTCCTGGAACAAGCGCTGTGCCCAGAAGGAGAGTATTTTCTGGCTGCAGGATATACTCAGCAGAAGTGTGGTGATGGGCCTGTAGAGATCCTGCCAAGCAGTTTAAACCAGGGGAGGGAGGTGCAGGTCATACAGAGAAGAGACACAAGAGAGTGTTCTTGCAGCACTGGTGGAAAAAAACCCAAGTGTAAGAGCCCGTTCAAGGTAGTTTAATAAGGATAACGAGGACAGTCAGTTAGCCAGCAGGAGCACAGGAAGGGTTGTTGTTGGCAGGGGTAGATATTTTAGATGTAGTTCTGGTGCTGGTGAAACATAAGGTTAAATATGGGATTAAGATTCAGGTTTGAAAAGGAAAAGGTTAAAAGGTGCGTTTTATTGCTTGAATTTATATAGGTGAGGGAATACAATCACAGCCCATGTCAGCAGTTCCCAGTGAAGATATTGATCATCTGGCTGCAATTAATACCGTACAATTTTGTAGTTATAGTTTTAACTTTATGTATAGTTAGGTTTAGGACTAAGATTAGTCAGGAATACTTCTGTTTTCTGCCAAATCTTACATGGCCGTACCAATGGACTGCGGATGACCTTTGTCAAGGCACTGTTTCTGCTTTCCGTTTGTAAAAGAGAGAAGATGACTGTAAAGTGCATTGAGATCTAACACAAATCTCTACAGGAGCACTGTATTATTGCATTGTTGCCTCTTTTAAGTCCAAACAGCCAGCTACTATACAGCGCTTTATGGAGTGCTTCAGTTAGAAGGAGAAATTGCTAATGAAGGGAAGATACTTGATTTACTTACAAGTGTTACAAGCTTGTTTTCAACGTGCTTTCTACCTGGGAAGTTCCCTTTAAATTTCTCTCTGAGATTCTCAACATACACCCAATGCTTTTTTGTTTCTCTCCTTTCTCTGCCTTTCCCTCTTTTTTCTCCCACTAGTGATGAAGTGTGAATGTACTCAGCGTTACTCAGTACATACCCCTTCTCTGCGCATTTGATCTTTCATCTGAGTGTGTACCCGCTTAACCCAGCTTCTCAATAGCCTTACTCCTGGCTTCTATCTGGGGTGGTGGTTCTTGTTACTCTGCTTCAAAATTAACCCAACTGCTGCTCCATTTTTAACAAAAAAATTACCACCTAATTCCGTGGGGTTTCACTCTCTACACCATTGGTACTGACATTTCAGATTCTCCAACGCTATACACGGGCAGTTCGCCTGCAGAAATAAATTTCATTTCCTTTTAATGTCAGAAAACATAACTAAACCAAAATCTCTGACACATTCGGAAAACTTCCTCCATCCATGAAGAGAGGTCAGGGAAGACATAACCAGTGCGTTTGGATTATCTTTCTAGATAAAACTACAGGAGGAGGAGGGTACAATATAACTCTCAGCATCAAGGGAAAAGGTTAGAATGAAGGGCGAGAGATTTATTTAATTTCAAGGCTGTACATTGCTGCTGTTGCTAGAAATTAGTTTGAGCCAATGATCTGCTCAACCGAACTCTGCAGAACTGTAGCTGGAATTTAGTCCCAATTGGTGAAGTCTGTGTATCATGAACCACTGGGCTGGCTCCAAGGCTCTTAGGTTCCGGCCAGGAGACTTAAATCCATGGGGCTGTTCCAGAGCGAGAGTAAGGTTTAAGATCTTTAAAAAGGTCTAAAGCCCTTTCAGATTGTTCGTTGTTTCACTACAGGCTATGGCTTGGGGTTTTTTTTTTGGTTTTATGTCAGATTCATGCCAGAATTATTTTTTTTTCCCGAGCTAGAACTGGGCCCTTGGACATTGAACATAAACTCATTTACTGTCTCCATTATATATTAATTGTGCATTAACAGCTACTCTTACAATGTATTTACATTTCAGCAACAATTCAGAAACGCTTGAAGAAAGAAAAAAAGGCAAAGAGAAAATTGCAGGAGGCTTTGGAATTTGAATCAAAGAGAAGAGAACAAGTGGAACAGGCGCTTAAACAGGCCACATCAGGTGACGGTCTCAGGATGTTAAATGGTAATGTCTTAGTTGGCCTTTCACAGTTAGCTTAAAATGATGTTTAATTGAGTAAAAAAAAATAAGATGATGCACAAAGCAAATTCCAGAATAAAAAACCACAATCCTTTCCTGAAATAATAAAAAAATCTATTTCAGGCCATGTGCTCTGGGTCACAAATTAAAAAAATAAGTCTGCAACTAGAGAAACAGAGCAGTTTACACAGACATGACAAGAAATGCTGAGTATATTACCAGAGAAATCTGTTACAGTGCCAGCTAAGACAATGTGAAGTTTGGTTCCTATAAGGCTCTCTGAACTCTCCTCTCCCAGCAGATTTGTTTTTAGAACTGCTGAGCTTCATTTTAAAAGCCATTTGGCTGAAGTTTGCTCAGCCTCAGGACCTATGAAGTTTGTTAAATATGTATCAGCTTTCAGAGCTAAGTTTTGAATACTTCCCAAATATTCTTGTGAAACAAAAACAAATCAGTTAATCTCCTAACAGGGTGATTATGGTTTTGGGTAGTGGGAGGATTTGCCTCTCTTGCTTAATACGGTTCTGGCCAAAGTTTAGAGCTTTGGTTTGAACCTTTTAAGACTGAACCTCGTTGAGTTTTAATTCATTTCAGGTTCTGTAGCTAAGGTTTAGTCTATGCGTCCCTACCTGAAAGTCTCTGCAGAGGCTCCTCAATCAGAGTTACATTCAGTCTCTTCTGCGGTCGTGTGTCGTGTAGTCTTCGTGTTAACTTTGTGCTGCCTACTTTGGGCACTGCTGGCAGCTGAGCCATAATAACATAAGCAGACTGCAAAAACGGCCTGAACTGCTGAGTACAAATAATGACACTAGCTTGTCTTGAGTTCTCAGTTGCGAGGGCTACCCAAACTGTTTTTTAAAGTTAGGACAAGCCTGTCTACATGAACTGCCACTGCAACACTCTGCAAGGGACCGTGAGTTGTGATTTATCTAGAGCACCTAAGAGATATAAACTCTTTAAGTACAAGAGCAACATCTTTCAGAGGCATTCTCATCTGCTGGGTTTTATAGCCCAGCATATCACTGTAACCAGAAACTGGCTGGCGTTTCTGATGTACTGACAGTGAACGGTGGTGATTCAGGCATGGCTATACAGCTTGCAGTTGCACCATGGTAAGGGACAGTGACCCAAGGGAGAGTGGGCGGACAGAGCCAGCAGAAACCCTCTCCACTGTCTCCACTGGATCAGAAAAAAGCCCAGATTGGATCCCACAGACATAGCCGGCACCTTGAGATGAATGTCAGAAAAAACCTAAAATCCTTATGTTCTGTAAGGTCATTCACCCAGATTCTGCCATCGCTGGTAAGCACCTGCCGCTTACACGGCAGTTAGGAGTACTCAGCAGTTCTGGAAGCCACAAATTAAAGGGTACCAACATGCCAGCAATGTGATTAACAGATCTTTACATCTGCTATTGTGGGCCTGGCTGCTAACGTTTTGATTTGCAGGCGCACTCAGGTAGTCATATATATGTTAGTGCCTGCAAGAAGCTGATATTTACATGCTAATCTGATTGCACATGCAAATCAGGTAGCTCATTAGCATCTTAATCCACAATTTAATTGCAGGTACAATTTTATGACAACAAAATGTGAAGGGCTATTCTGAATATTTTTAATTTAACTCTGACAGTCTGTCTCATTTAACAGATGCTGTTATTAGTTACAGATGACTTTGTCATTTTACGTATATACAACATGTACTCTAAGACATTCGAAAAGAAAGAACCTTCTTGGATTAGTAGATCAGTGCCCTGAACTTTCCTTCAAAAGGGGAATCTGAATAAGGGAAACCCTATGTGATAGCAGTCACTTGTAATTTTATACAAAAAAATTGTATACATGAAAATATTATTTATTTGATCGTATATATTTATAGGGCTGTGTATGCATACATCACATATATTTCATTTACACGTATATTACTAAGATATTACTCACATTACTCTTCTGTGTATGGACTATACTTTAATGAGTTACCCTGCTTTGACGCAGACTTCGGTTAGGCTGTAGGGTGACAAGCAAAATGTCATCTTTGCAATAGATACTGACACTCCCAACTAAAGTGATCTGAGAAGGCAAGCAACAGGACAGTTATCCTCTGTTTGAGAAAGTCCAGAACAGGCTTCTGCACAGAAAAGCTTCAAAACTGTATACGCAGCTCCCTTTCAGGTGTGGGGTTTTTTTCTTGCTGTAATTTCTAAGTGCTGTGTTACAAGGGAAGCAGATGTTTCTCGAGGATTTGAGGTGCCGTAGATTCAAATCACATACCCTTCATGCTAATCCTTGTTGGCACAAGGTGGATAATGGCATCTGTTATCATAACACCCTGGGGTGTTTGAGCCCCTGCCCCCACCCCAAAGGACTGTGCATACAGAGGTATTATCAATATGAAATTAAATAGTTCAAAAGTGCCTATCATTATGAGACTCTTTCTCAACTTGGAAAAAAGAGCACAATCCATTTTGGAAGGCTCTTCTCAGAAATCTGGAAATTATTCACATAGTACCACACACATAATTTTGCTTTGGGTGCATGCTTACAACATCCTGACCTGAGTCTTTTAAGTGCAATTAGCACAGTCCTTATCTATAACATGCACTCGTACAAACTGATGCGCACGCGCACGCGCACAAACGTGCATGTAGACTGGCATTGGCTATATTCTTTAATTCTGTACTTTGCAGGTATATGGCCATCGGAGAGTCAATGTAGTTTAATATTATCACAGTTTAATTTTGACTTTTATTTTTCATATGTCAGATGCCCTCATTCTCCAAGAGAATTTTCCAGCCATATTAATATCATGTGTTGGTTATTATCTGATCGTCAGACAAATGTGAAGCACGTTAAAAATAATTCACTGTGAGACCAGTAATGTTTGCACATTTTGGAAACAATTTACTACTGAAAATTCCATGAAGACCAAATGTTTTATGCAAGACCGTGTAACTTGGAGATCACCCTAGTTTGCTATAAATATTTTTCTAAAGATGCATGAGAGGAGGGCGAAGGGGAGTGCATTAATCTTCAGTGTCACGTCTTTCAGATGCTGGAATCCCAGATATGGAAATAGAACACAACGGAACCCAACATGACAGTGCAGCAATGCAAGGTGCAGTATGTTCCGCATCCCATCACATACATGTTCACCATGAGTCATATTAACAATGAAATGAAATGCAGAATAGTTTTTGTCTCCGTTTTCCTGCTTTGAGATAAATGTAAATTACACGACTTCATTTTGGTTTTGTGCTCAATACAGAAAACCTTTGAAAAATCAGTACTTTACAAGACCAGAAATTGAATTTGTTTAAATAGAGGTGTGGGAAACTCATATTTAGCTGTCAGATATATGTGCTTAGTTCAAAAGTGATTTTACTTACGATTTATCTTTTTAAAATATTTTACCTGTGATCCTTACCTAGCTGTATCAAGATCATAGGTGTTTTCAAAAAATACATACACTGTAGGTGGAAAAGGAGAGTCCTGTTCAAGTTATGAGTAATCGTATAGTGCTCCATTTTCCTCACTGTTCAGTGACTGTTTGTGTATACAGAACATGCATATATTGTCTGAGTGCTTCCCAAAGAATGATAAATGCATTCTGCCTATAGGCGCGTGGAGTAAGGGAGTTGTGTAATCATCATTCAGGGGAGCTGAGATACAGAGATCTTAAGGGTTATATCCATTACGATTGGAAGCCTGTTTGAGACACGCAGCAAATCTTCGGTCACCTGTGATAAAATTTGTTCTGAGCAATCTGAACATAGAAATTCTCTTGACTTTGGAGAAAGTCCAGTTTGGGGAGTGTTGGTTTTCTATAAAACCAACCTTTTTCTCCCTTCAGTCCTGTGCTGTATTCGTTACACACCGTTCAGCTCTGCGCTGGCTGCTATGGCAGCCTGGAGACAGCTGCGGGTTTCAATATAACTGCTTCTTCATAGAGCACTTCCACCCTTGCTACTGAATCATGTAATGGTAATGTGCAAAAAATAATGTGTGTTGAAGTAACTAAAGACAGTCCCCTTCTGTGTAGACAGAAGAAGGACTGCAGTACGGTGATAGATACAAACATAACTTCTAGCATTTCTCAACTGTTAAAGGCTTGACTTTGCATACCTCTGGTATGCATCTGTTGTCCATCTGTCATCTATACAGGAAAGCTTTCAAATATTTTTACTGCTGTCTCTTTTGTGATTTTGGGTTCATGTGCTATGTATTACAAAGAAGGAGAATTACAGCTTTATTGTAATGCAGATATATACATATAACATGTGTGTATACATATGTACACGTATGATTAGAGTTGTGCTCTAAATATTGCAATTGGAACATCATTACTGCCAGAAATAGTCCAAGTATGGGATAAGCACTTAGGACACATGTATTTAAATTTGACAAGCGAGATATTCTTAATGTTTCTGATCTATTTATGATACCTGCTGAGATGAGTGCTCAGTGCTCTTCCAAAAAGATTCTGAGAGTCAAAGGTGAATCTGGACAGAATCTAGTAAAAAAAAAAAGAAGTTGATCTCAATTTTCAATTGAAGAAAAAAAGTTACAGTTGGCTTAAGTGAGTCTTGCCATGAAAAATTATTCTGAATAACTGTGGGGAAAGTGATGCACAGCCACTTCCAACAACCATTTACTTAGCAGAAGGAATTAAGAGAACTTTCTTACACTACCTGTAGTCTATTGATAGACAAGAAAACCTCGTGATTTTATGATTTTTATTTCTGGTTGGGTTTTGTGTTGTGGATTTGTTTTTTTTTTTTTTTTATCTGATCCCAGCTACGTCATTCTTTAGTTTTAACAGGCTTTGCATCAAGAAGTTTTTGTTCAGGTTAAAAGCCTGAACAAAGGAGAACTGGATGTCCACTACGTGCAGTACCTCTGAGCGTGGTGGCCCTCTGAGAAAGCAGAACATGACTTGTGCAATAGGAGCTTTAAACCTGTCCTGTACTCCTCAACGGCAAAGCATCTCTTGTCTTCGCCACAGTAATGAATGACAGCGTACGCTGACTTCTGTGACAGTTTTGGTGCAGTAATCCTGTTCATACGTGAACGTGTGATGAGTTTAGCCAGTTTTTCACTAAGCACTCTCAGCTGATAAAAAGGTTTCTGAAGAGCTCTCTATAGAGCTTGTTTAGATTTCAAAGTGTTTCTGTCCTGTGGCACCACCTCTCTGATTTTTATTTATGCTGATACTGTAATATCTTTTTATTCTCTTTTCCTTTGATTACAACTTTTCTACTTGACAGCTACTACTGCACTGCCATCTTTAACAATTTGAGCACACTCCCTCATTGCCCCCTTCATTTGCCGCCTTTGTTTTTTGGACCCTGGGAGGAGGAAGGGTCAAAACGCATGTCCCTAATACAAAGCTGTTTCCAAGCTTCCACAGTCTCTCTCTATTGCACAGAAAAAAGCTTTAGCATCAACGCAGACCTTTCTTTTTCTGTTGTCAATAGCTCTGCTGGACAGAAATCTATCATTCACACAGCACCTTTCCTTTGAAATTCAATTAGTTTCACTGCCAGTATCTCCTTAAGACGGTTTAAAAGAAAATTACAAAAATACTACACAGCCACCTTTCACAGTGATTAAGTCATATCATATTTTATGCTCATTTCTTAAAATTATTTTATTAACACAAGCTGTTCATATCCTGGGATTCTGATCTGCATTGTAAATCTTCTCCATGTAGTTGACTCATTTTCTTTATGCTTTGTATATTAATTCAATGGAAATTTTGTGCAGACAAGACTTAAAACTTTTTTGAACTTTACAGTCTAATACCTCCATCCTCTGTATATGCGATCTTCTAGTCCAGCATAGCTTGAACTCAGAGAAGCTTTTTAGCTGACAAAATAGAAAAGTAAGAGTTGCTGTTAGCCACGAAGGCCCCTGCCTGCATAGTTGCGTGATGCAGGAGAGGGTGATGCATGCGCTCAGGTACCCTTCTGGTCTTGCTTCCATAACTCACTTGTGGGCCAGCAAGATAGTGCATCAACCATTTTATCAACCAATCTCCGTTTCACATAAAATAAACATACTGGGTGTCATTAAGTGCACCTTCAGATCAATGATTTTTGCAAATGACATTCAAGTACCATTCGAGTAGTGCATTTTTGCTGATAAAAGCAAATTAAATTAGCACAACTACAAGTGTGCTGATAAAAACTAAAACCGAACAGCAGCACCATTAGCTAACAAAGTAATATTTTCTCTTTACTGCTTTCTGCCATTTAGTTATTATCCTATTGGAAATCTAATTATAATCCTTTTACTCCCTAGTCAAACTTCACAGTTTTTGCAAGCTTAGCACTGACAAGTGATTTCATTACATTTGATTGCCCGCGCCCAGATTGACTTAACTTCACTCCGAGACCTAAAAGCCCTCTCAGTTTCTCAGATTCCCTGTTTGCACATTACAGCAACAGCTCCTTTAATTAATTAGCATGAACAGCAGTAACATGAACTGCTGAACAGAAAATAACATCATTTTATGATCGCAGGGAGACTTCTCCTTTTGCATGTTTATACCTTAGTTAACTTTTGTATTACTATATTTCATTGTTAGGGGATATTGGAACAATCAGCAAAGCAATGTTATCTTAAAATTTTAAAAAATAGATGTTACCATAATACTTGATGATAACAATTTACAAAAAATAAAAGACTCTAAATTTCAAGAAGGAGGCAACGGCATAGCGGACAGACTTTCCTGAGGTGAAAACATGGTTCAAAGGAAATGTGATTCCTTTTGGGAAGGTACTGGCAACAGGAGGGTGACCCAGGGCGGCTGCTGCTGCTGCTTTTGATGGTGAAATAACCTGGCGGAGATTTAGCACAAAAACTCTCAGTAACCGTGAATAACTTTTTATTTTTATCTGTTTGCCAAAGATGAAGGACTGTTGAAGTTTGGAACCCATTTTGGGTTTTATTATTTAGAAAACTGGGCTATATTTTTTCAATATTCTGATATAACCAGCCAGCTTTCAAATCCAGCCTATGGTAAAAAGGGCACCAGGGGGACAGAAAAGAGAGGGGGGTAGTGTTTTTGAGACGTTGAACAACTTTGTTACCATATCAAATTATACCTGCAAATGCTGCAATCCACTGAAACCCAAAGATGCTACGGAATTTCAGAGTACTCTAGAACTGTAAGAGACAAATCCAACATCTTGGAAATTACAGTGCTATTGTCTTGGTCTTGCTTTCAGTGAAAAAAATGTTCAAGCGCTTGCAATTTTATGTAAGAAAAGACCTGCGATTAGAAACTTTGGAGATTAAACTAAAGAGAGGCCTGGTATTTTCCTTGTGAGCGAGTTCTTCGCCATCTTCTTCGTTTGAGTCTTAGGCCTTTTTTTCTTCCTCCTGTCCAAGCAGCTCTCTCGTCTCTGGATGCTCTGCCTTATTAAACCTCTAGCAGTTACCTTGTGCTGTGTCATATTGCAGTGTTTCTAGAAAAACTCTTTTGAAGTTTGTGTGCAATTACCAGACTGTCATATGCACGCACGCAGCAGCCACGCGCTGCTGAAAGCCGTCTTGTTAGCTGCTAACCAAGAAAAGGGCCCTTTTACTAAAAAAAGTAAACTAGCCATGAGATTACTGCACTAACTGACTACATGGCTCGCCTGCTGGTGATAAAATTGCAGGGCTTTAAAAATA
Source organism: Pandion haliaetus (assembly GCA_013401275.1). Classification (NCBI taxonomy): domain Eukaryota; kingdom Metazoa; phylum Chordata; class Aves; order Accipitriformes; family Pandionidae; genus Pandion; species Pandion haliaetus. The sequence continues at coordinate 107,803 of VYZV01014263.1, read as the reverse complement.
ACAGTGTCGCTGGTCTTAGTCTCGGTGTTATTTCTACGTCTGGTACGCAGTGTTGTTCTGAGTATCTCTCTCTCTCTGTAAGCACGTAACGGGGGAGGAAGCTGAGATTTTGTGATTTACTGGAAACAAAAGGTGGGCAAAGGTTTCCCCAGGAGACTGTTGAGTGTGCAGGTCCATGCCTTTCTGTTCTTACAAAGGGCTAAAACTTTTATTCAGTATTTCAGTGTCAGTAGGTCTGAATATTTCCTAAGCAGGAACCACTGCTGTCTCCCTGTCTACTAAAACTGACCACGGCAATCCAGCATCTGCGTAGTTTGTATTCAGTGAACATATTCTTGTCCTTGGCTATTGTTACTTACTAGAAATCCTATTTAATGTACAAGTTTTTAGGTCTATTAACAAGGACGTGGAAATATTTGACAGGGTCGACTCGATAGTCCTAAGCACAAAACAAGTGGGCAAGAAAGCCCAACGGCAGCAGGTCCAGGGGCATGCAGCACCGAAGGGTCAGGTGCCAGGGCCCTGCCTGCTGCGGGAACAAGGGCGCGCAGGGAGGAGAGGTCGGGTACCGCTCCCGCGGAGGGAGGCTCATCAGCTCAGCCAGCATCAGCCATCAGAGACTGCACATCTGCAGGGGTGGAAAAGAGGCGATATGAAAGAGCGGGGGATTAAAAGAAAGCAAACCAAACTTCATTGGTACTGCCGCTCTCAGAAGCAGCATTTATTGTCCACGTTCTTCCCTGAGTCTAGAGGAAAGCGTGCCCTGCTCACGGTGTGTTATTTTTTCTCTTTTCACGGCTCAGTTTGGAAAATATTTACAGATAAATGGAAGGGAAGAGTTTTGCTGGATGGCTCATAAAGGGGCAGAGAAGTCAGTTTTACCCACTGTTGTCATTCAGCTGAATGACTAGCCCAAAAACATGCGAACTGGCTGCAGGCCAGGTCTGTCTTTCTCGTGGTAGTGAAGGGATCCTTTTCTGCGTTTGTCGTAATTGCTGTGGTCCTTGCCCCGCTAGCGGGGGCCGGGATGTACCTTCCTTCCCCGCCGGTCAGCACTCCTGTTTGCCAAGAGGTTTTTCTGAGGGATGTCATCCACAGTAGAAGCAAACTGTTCTCTGATTTTTCTTTTTGTTTCGGCAAAATAAGAGACCAGTTCAAACTAATTAGCCCCAGCTTTGTGCGTTAGACTTACTGTTACGGCATTGTATTTTCCACGTGTCGCTGCATCCAAAGCTCGGCTTGGCTCTTGATCTAACTGAAATGCTGACTCTGTTCACATAGCCTGGGAAGGTTGCAGAGATCAGCTCCTGTCCAGCATGCTCGCGGTATCGTGTAAGACGCTCCGATTCAACCCCTCGAGTAGGAGTTGTGCAGGGCCTCTGAGAGCGCGCAGGTCTGGCACGTGGCTGCCTTCTTCCCTCCTGCCGCTCTTCTGTCTGCAGGAACACAGCCTCGTCTCGGCTCTACCTGACCTTTATTTTAGCAGCACTCCCAACTCCTCCTTCATCTAAATCGGCAAAGAGGGATTTTCAGTTTATTATTTCATCTCTGCTACCCATATTCCCTGCAACGTGTAGTGCTGGGGTTTATTTTTTAAATTGCATGAGTAATTTACAGTTACTGATACAACAAATTTATCCTTGTTTTCTTACTATGTGGCAGATCCCAAATTTCCTTCCTCCGATGACCTTCTCCTCCAATTTACAGCGTGCTAAAGTTACGTGAGCAGTGCCAAGCTGTAGCTGTGTCGGTTAATGGCAGCTAGCCGGCTGCGTCGCTCCCCTTCTGCATCACTGGGGCACATTTCTTTAAAACAAAACTTCCATGTGTACCCTCAAAAACTTCCATAAAGTACTGTTATGGAAACAGCTGAATTACTAACTTAAAACAAAGATATTGCAAACAAAGCCTCACAAAGGAGTCAGAAAATTCAGNGGGGGAGAGGTGCATACATATGCAGGTGATAAATTACTGCTTTTGGATTTGTCCTTTATACACACGTTAAAACCTTGAAAGAAAAAGACAAACGATGGTATTGGTGCTAAAAGCGAGTGCAAGAGAGGAACATATACCCTGGACTAACAACTCCGGGAAGACAACACCATCCTGAGGGAAAATTACAATTATTAACATAGGCTCTGGCTCACTGAGAAATTGTGAGATCTTTACTTGCCTTATACATTGTGAAGGAGAAAAAAAATCCTTTCTAAATGTCTTGCTTATTAAGCCAGTCATGCATTTCACTGTAGGTTGTAAAGCAGTATAACATGCACAAGGGGCTCATAAGCATATTTTAGTGTTAGGGAATATCATTTATACAGTTTTTATATTGTCAATATTACCCCCAGAGAATGAGATTAGGCTTTAAACTACTGTAAATCTACGCTTTTGCTCACCTTTGTATAATTTCATTTTTTAATAGAATGAAGCCCACATAAATGAATATTTGATTAAGGGATAAACCTAATAAAAGAATACATTTATTGCACACAGATTTATTCAAATCTTTGCTATATAATACAGTAAAATGCTGTAAAATGGTATGGAGCTTGCAGTCGGCTACACTGAGGGGATAGTGAATATTCTTCCAAAAGGTGAATTTGACAACATCGCATTGTCTTTCACGTGTAAGTGGTAGCACAGATGCTCCTAACACTTTGATTCCTCATAGGTGGTTGCTGTATGACGTTGTTAATACCATGGAGTTAAGTTTATTGCACAGCAACAAAAAAGTATTTTAATTTCTGGATAATAATTGAGAGCTTTATAAAAAAGGAAATATCTAACTGTGCACATTCTGTTCACTGATCAATAATATCTCCTGGGTGGCTGCACCGTGCTTGAGCTTTGGCATTTACTTTCTCTCTTGCAGGTATTCCAGATACCTCCATTGAGCTTCCCTTGAGAAATAAAGGGAGGAGGAAGGAAAAATGGAAACCTGTGTCAAACTTTAAAGTCAGTCCATCAGCCCGCAGTACCCTTGATGACCACCTCTTACCTTAGTTTGAAAAATAGTTTTTAAAATGCCATAAGAATAGCAAGAATTAAAGAAACTAATATTACTGATCCTTACCGATCCCATTTTTGATAAATCAAGTCTTCCCTTGAATGCACGTCCGGATTCCTCCCCACCTCGTTGCAGACAGAGCCCATGTCGCCAAATGCAGCACCGTAAATGTGCGTGCGCGCGTGGGCTCCGTCTTGCTGTCTTTGTACGAATATCACACGTGTATCAGAAGACGCAGCCGACGCTCGGCGGCCATTTAAATAGCAAGTTACGTACCTGATTTCTGCTGACTTCCATTGGTATGACACGGACGGCTTCACCAAGCGCGGCTGTAACTCCCACCCGGTGCAGGTGGTTAGGCAAGAAGATCCCTTTGTAGACGTGGCTGCTGAGCCCAGGCCCTCACAGAGAGGAGATGTGCGGGTGTAGGGTGCCCGGGACGTGTAACGCTTTGGCTGCTGCCGTGCAGAACGCACAACCGGTGTGTTACTGGCTCGCGAGAAGCACACTGTGGCAGAATTTCAGCCTTTCGGGCTGCCTGTAGAGACTATTGGTATGATTTTTCGAGGGCAGTCATGCTGACTTGCAGATTCTGTCGGTGGCTGTCTTTTTTAGAAGTAGGATTTTGGTATAGGCACCTACAGCCTGCGATGGGAAGAAGTCACGTGCAACTTCCTGATAACCAGAAGCAGAAAAGGAAAAAACAAAACCAAAAACCAAACAAAACCCGCAGGGTTCAATATTTGCATTTCTGCTTACGCCCTCCCCAGGCTTAACTATTTGCCCCACTAAGTTTAAGACAATAACTTTAATCAGCCAAAGGCCTGAAACTAATTTCTGTCACTTCTTCAGAGGTTCCCATGCTCCCAGAAGTTCCTCCGGAGATGTTATGTCCCTGGCTCTTCCGATCTTTATTCTTGTTTACATCCAAAATACATATTAAATCATCTCTGTTTGGAGAGTCTGAGCCTCCTTAAAACCCTGAAACATTCAATTACTAATTAGCTGTTTCCTGTTCCTAATGAAGTGAACATGTCGGATTCGGATTAAAATTCAGCTACTGCTCTCCTCTGTTTATGGTTCCAGATGTTTTTGTTTTATCTAGGAGGTTACTTTGACAGCTACTGCTAAATGATAAATCACTCATATTACAGCTGAAATGCATTTTGAAATTGAAATGTGGCAAACTTTGAGATTGCTCCAAGGATCAGTGTCAGTTAGCAGGTCAATACTTGTTCTTTCCTTATGAGTGTTCGGTATTGGCATATGTAAAACACTAATGGGATAGATGTCAACATTATACAAAATGCTTCTCAATATTATCATTTTGCTATCATCTTCAAGATCAGTACTTGTGGGTTTAGCTGGGTGCATTCATGATTCATTGTATAACGAACAAGAATATGGATTCTTGTTAGCTTTAGTTTCTGTGGGTGTTTTAATATTTATTTTTCCCCTGGGCTTAAAGGAGTTGCTTAATGAGAATAATCACAGTTCATAGGTACTATAACTAGGAATATTTTTATGGTGGAAATAAGTGGCTTTCTACTTGCTTCCCTAAATAAAGAAAAATAATTTTTTAAAAAAATGTGGTGGTTTCTGAATGAAAGAGCAATTTTCCAAGAACAGATACTGATTTACTTCTATTACATTCTTTAAGGCAATGCAATTTTGTTTTAACACACTGGTCCCTAGAAGTTTTTGTGCATGTAATAATGGTATGTTGTAAAGCTGACGCCGTGTTACTCCGTCTGTCTTACGGAGGCATGCAATGCAACACAGGCTGCCTTCTGGAAAAAAAAAAAAAAAAAAAAAAAAAAAAGAAGGAAAATGAGTGTTCAATTAAAAAGCAAATGCCATAAAGGAAGAAAATCCAAATGAAAGTATTTATAGCCTCTACTCAGCAGATGCTGGCTGGCAAGCACCACTGGAAACAAGGCTGGAGGTTTTTTAGCCCAGCGGAGTGCCCACACCTGTACCACCGGGTGCGAAGGCGGTCAGCGCGCCGAGAGCGGCTCGTGTCTCTGCGTGACGTTCCCCTCTCGAGGGCTTTGTCATCCGGTGCCTCTTTCTCCTGCGCAGACCGTACCCACGCGGTGGACAGTTTGTATCACTTGCAGCTCTGATAACTTGGCCTGAGAAAACAAAAGTCTACAAACAAATAAGGAAACCCACCTAAGTTTCAGTTAATTATAAAATACGTAACTGTGTAATTGACCTTTTTTCTTCTCTTTTTTTTTTTCCTCCAGAAAACAGAACATACATCAAACCTACTATTATGTACTGAAGAAAACACCTATTGTTGAAAAATGTATAATGACCACTGTTTGAAGACTATATAGTTCATGAAAAAGGTCCCTTCCAACCTTTGATGCCTTCAGTACTGTGTGAAGAACAGGATTTGTAGCATGAAACTTGAAGGACAATTTCAAGCAATTTACTGTTGCTGCATCGAAAACTGCCGTATTAAGAAATATTGAGACTTTTTACAAGCTTACCATACCAAACCAAGCCTGTTGCAACAGATCATTTTTAGGTCCCCGGAGATAGAAAGGAGTTTTAGTATTTTTAAGCACATACAGGAATTATTCCCCTTCCCTCCCCAAAAAGAACTTTTTTTTTTTTTTTCTAAGGAGGTAGCTATTACTGTATAGCAATGGCACAATGATTTTAAGCCACAAAGGTCCTCACTGGCTGTACATCATACAAGTCCAGTTTATCACTGAAACTGTTCAACATGGAGCTGTTTCGATTGTGTTTATAAATTAAGCTTTGTTTACTGAAGCAGATACTCAATATATATTACGTTTTAAAAAGAAATGTGTGTACATTTTTTAAAAGAATGATGTAAAAATTGTCCTTTCATTAGATGACCAATTCAAAAGTGTGAGCTAAACCCTAATAGCTGACGTAATATGAGGATTATAATTGATGCTTTTTTTTATGCTCAGTTCAGCTTGGCTTTTGGTCTTTTAAGATGAAAAAATGAATATGCAGTAGAGTGTTAGATAATGGAAACTTTTAAGTATGGTTTCTCTGTTGTACCATATTAAGTTAAAGTACACATTCTTTGTTAAAAATGTTCTTGCTAAAAATACAGTATTAAAAATTTTTTGTTTGACTTTGGAAATCTTCTAAGATTTTTTTTTTTTTTGACTGTGAATTCCCATAGTTACTGTACTAACACAAAACAATATTTTGCACTATTAAAAATACTTGAAGAAATTACTTAATAAAGGGGTGGGTTGGTATTAAACATTTTCCTAATTATTGTATGTTCCAAATTCTGAACTTCGCAAGCGACATATTCCTTTCTCAAAATACGTGACTAAAAGCTGGTTTGAGTGAAGTGGAATTAAGTAATCACCCGTTCGCTCTTTACTTTCATGCAGGGGTCAAAAGCACAGTGCTTATTTACTTATAAACTCATGTTTATATACACTTACTTATGTTTACACACACACATATACCCTGAATGAAATCACTGTCACTGAAAAACAAAAAAAACTTTACATAGATCTATGGGGAATATGTTTCCTATGGTTATGTGCACTACTATCTATATATGTATAGCGTTCAAAATTTCTTTTCATCGCTAGTTTTTTTTTTTTTTTCTGGTTAACAGACTTTTGCAAACTTTCAAAATGTAGCTTCAAACTATGCTCTGTAATACAGCAGAATAGAATCATCTGATTATTTTGTTCCTAAAAGAAATCTTTTAGCTTAACCAGGTGTCAGTTCAAGAAAACATGTTGGCCTCTGTTTACAGGTGATCGGACTAATTATCAGAATAGTCTTCCAATGTACAAACATGGTTTATTCCATATTATTTTTATAGCAAGTGTTCTAATAACTGCATTAATCACACTGCCAGCGATCAAACAATCAAAAATTGAATGATGCAAAGAAATGGGAGCTTTGGGAAGTGTGAGTTCTTCCACACTCTTCATAAAAGCTCATGTGTGAGTAAAACACTGCAGCACCTGAACTTAAATTCTGCCGTTGACTATTTATTAAGTTCAGTCGCTATTCCATCGGGATTCTCTGAAATGAGGGTTGGACCTTGTATCTAAATCTTATTTTTTAAAAAGGACTTGAAACAGTCATACTGCAGCATGTCTGAGTGATTGCCCGAACTCTGCTATCGCTCCTATGAATTGCAGATTTTGAAGAGAGCTCTTTGATGAGCTACCCAGTATCGTGTGTTTTAGAAAGACTTAAAGTAACGAAATATTTCAGTCTTTGAAATGGTAGCATTTTTTGCATTTTTCTTTAGTCTCCATAAAGGCTATTTTAGCACTTTTTTCCTCAATGGCTGATCTACATTTCTTAAGGCTGCATTGATACTGGGTTGATGAGCACACCATTGATTTTTAATTTGCCCTTCCCAGAATAGTTTTAAATGTCAAAAGTACTGGCAAACGAGATTTAGGAAGCTGATAAACTTCAGAGACTGAATCTGTCCTTAAGCCCTCACTAGGTAGCTCCTGAGAAATAGGGACAATTCAAGAACCTGAGGTTTTTATGTCAGCTCAACCTAAGGAGCACACCTGTAACTCACACGTTCTGTTGAAGCCAGAACAAGCAACAGGTTTGGCCAATTGCAAACTGAACTGTTCATATAAAAGTGCAGATTTCAATTTTTATTTTCATTTCATTATACTTCCTATCCTTTTCTTAGTGATATTCCAAATGACACCTTCCTGCATAGTGATCTGGCTGGGAGTTACACTGACCCAAAAACATGTACGTCGTCATTTCTGACTGCTGCAGTATGAAATGTGGGACGGTGATGGTACAGCTGAGGACCGGTTCCCACCAGGCAGACCGAGCGGGCAACGCGCACCTCCTGCAGCGCTGCGGTTCAGAGTACGTCCTTTGCCTGCCCGACACACCGGCGGTCAGGGATTAGGGCTGACACTGCATGTGATTTTTTCGCTTTTTTCCCTCCGTGCAGTGCAAAAAGCCTCGGTGCAGACTTTGTCTAGTTCCAGGCACTGCAACTGAGCACAAAAGGCAAGAAAACGAGGAAGTTGCTTCCATGTCGTATTTGTCTACGTCTCTGCTGATCTTGTCATTCAAAGGCGAAGGAGATGGGATTGTATACTCAGCGAAGAGGAGTCTTAAGGGAAGAATTAATTGTCTTTTGCATGTAAAAGCAAGCTACAAAGAGAGGAAAGTAACCTTCTCTAGGGTTCCATATCCAGCACAGGTCAGCGCGTGCTGCTTTCAGGAAGCTGCGTAACCCCATGCTCTCATTCCAGCCTGCTGGTACGGCACAGCAAACGCAGGCAATGTTGAGCTTTCTTAATTTCTCGTGGACACAATTCACATTCAGCTACAGTTACCACCTTCGTTGTTCATCTTGTCTTGTAAACGGTGGAACAATCTCAGTAGGAGAGTTTTGGAGAACCCGTAGCCTCCAGCCCGGGGTAGAGCGGGGCAGTAGGCAATTCAGCCTTCACCGCGCTCCTCCTCATTTGAGGCAGGGAGCTGAACGGCCTCAGCTGGCCACAGTGCTGGTAGGCCAAGAAGGACGGTGCCTCTTCGAGGTTTTGGCTTTTGGGTTGGTTTTGTTGGGGTTGGTTTTTTTGGGGGTGG
>VYZV01014263.1:82130-99097 GCA_013401275.1 Pandion haliaetus | reverse complement strand
GGGGGGGGGGACGGGACACACACCACACTGTTGAGGTTGGGGTGCAGCACCCGCAGCCCCTCTGCATCTGCCTCTGTGACGGCTCCGCTTTCCTACAAAGCATCTCCTTGTTTGTAAATTGCCTTTGAAATGGCATTATGCCAATGAAGTTGGTGTTAGCTGGACACAAGGTGATCTTGGCTAAATGCAGGCAAGTTAATGGACGCTGTATTTCAGCAGTTTTATGAATCTTGTGTAATGCAGACTGCTATCATAATAAACTCTAACAGAATCAATAGTGACCAATCTCAATTTAAAATCTGGATCTATAGTAATACATGGCGCAAACACTCTCCTTTAGAAATGCATGGCTGTGCATTAAAAGCTGAACACTGGTTTAAGTAATTGCTATCTACAAGTAAGTGGCCCATTAATATATTTATTTATAGAATATTTTTGGTAACATGACAAAATGTGGGCTAACCTGAATTGTTACGAATTTCCTTCATGGCCTCAGCTGATCTCCACAACTGCTCCTGTGCCTGTGTGTGTGTGTGTGTGTGCGCGCATGTGCACAGACTTAGCCCTAAACTACAAGCGTGGTAATTCACAGCCTCAGCCGAGGATCTGTTACCTTTGGCAGCAATACTGATGTAAAGACTTCCCGCTTTCCCACTGCTTCTTCTTGCTGCGGTACCGCAGCATCCTGCCTGCGCTGCTGTTCCTTGCTGGGGTGAGGAGGGAGAGAGAGGGAAAGGAATTTACAGAGGGTTTTTTTAAAGCCAGGTCATGTGCTATCATCATTTGTTATACATACTACAAATGTTTAGGCACTCATAAAATCACTATTAATAAACATTTTTTTACTTTAGTTCTGTCTGCAAATAAGGGCGTCTTTGATGATCTGAAGCTGGGATGGAAGGGGAGCAAAACCAAGTATTTTTTAAATGGTGAATTTGTCGATGAATCATGAATTACTACAGTTTTATATTTGTACAGCAAATAAATCAATTGAAATAAGTCGATTCAGTGTCCTCACAGCACAAATGCTGCAACTTGCTCCCTTTGCGTTAGACCGTCAGCCATTTCTGCTTCTGTTGGCCAGCTCACGCTGGCTGCTTAGTAGAGCATCCTTCGCATGAACATTGGAGTGTGGTAATCTAAGATAGGGGAAAAAAATTCTTTTTTGGAGCTCATTTTTTAAAATAAAGAACTCCCATTATTCTGAGTCCCAGAGTGAAAATGTATGCACTGCTTTTTTCAAAAAAATGACATAGAAATGTGTATCCACTGAGTAGTAGGTAGGTCCCTTTCACTATCTATCAGTTCTTTGCTTTGGCTGCCTACAGGAGGAGGTTAGCTGTGGGAAAAGGGGAAGTTTTTGCTGTGCCTAAAATGTCATTGCTCGCCTTCGTGCTCTCTCAAAGCCGAGGAGTGCCGCCGCTTCCCGATCTGTGTTCTGTGGCTAGCGTATCTGCCCGACGAACTGCAGATCTCACCTCGCAGAGCAATCCAGCTCTATGCCAACACAGCTGGGACAGCCTCTGTGTTCAAGGTCATTATCTTCAAAACCAACAATCATCTCAGGCGGGTTAGGCCATATATATATATATATATATATACACCTGCTGCTCCTGGGAACAGGGCAAGTGCCCAATATTCTGGAATAAATTTTGGCCGGTCGGAGGGATGGTGGAGACAGAACAGCCAGAGAAGTGGCAAGTTCATATTGAACTACACAAAATCGGCCCATCTCTAATTAATCTTTGTGTGCTTCAGTGAGACAGATGTATGTATTTTTCGCAAGAAAGTCTGAAATGAGACAATGGGTAGAAACTTGGTCATTTCGAATTGTTAGGTGAAGACGTGGTTTCATCATCATGAAGTTTGCGTCACAATTCCTTCATAATAAACATTGCAATACAATACATCTATACTGAGGTTATTCAGAGTGCTTTCGAAGTGTACAGCCTTATGTCAATGTTACGCATTAAGCAGTTGAGTGTCACAATATCACACACACACGTACGCACGGCCCCAGGGTGCAGACACCTTTAGGGCTGTGCCGGCAGCTGTCCTGCTAGAGAGGCAAAGGAGGGGTTGGGGCCATCGTACGCTAACCCCTAACTCTGGAGGGTTACATACAGGCACGGAGTGCCTGCACAGTTCTCATTTCAGGATCTGGGCTTTGCCTGAAGCTTTAATCTTACTACCAAAGGGCCACATGCCTAAAATGAAATGTCCTGCCCTTCCACCAAAGTGGCCAAATAGAAAGGAAAAAACCATTGGCATTAAATGAAACACGATGAATTAGCTAAAAAGAGAAGAAAGAAGAATAAACAGGAATGACAAGTACACTTTAATTCGCTCCAGTGCCAGTAGGATTTGGCATTTAGCTTTAATCATATGTTTCGTTCTGTATCATGAAGAAATACCTGTTTCGTGTTTCCCCTGATGATTCCTGCCATTAGCTGAAAGTCTGTTTATTCCCAGAGCTGTGCTGCCATCAGTTGATGATGCTGGGGCACTTACAGAGATGTTTTGGCAGGAAAAAATGCTTTATCATTCGTAACATTATTATGAAACATAATATTTTGCCTATAGAGCAGTCCAAAGCAATTCCATATAAATTGTTGCATTCTCTCCCTTGGTGTCAATTGGGGGTGGCAGGCTGGGGGGTGAGGGGAACCACATAAGTAAGAAAACAGACAAAAAAAGCTAGTAACTTAAATAACAAGGAATAAACTCCCTACTGGGCTTTTTTTTAATAGTTCTATAAAACTGGTGAAGACAGAAACGGTACTCAGAGATTTTTGGTGTCAGATCGGTGCTTTGCATTTTATGTGATCATTTACACCTGTACAAAGTAAGTATTTGATAGCATTTGACAGCTGATTTATTAGCATTTGACACGTATATTACAATGTTGAAATGACTCTACGATGTGCAAAGCAGTGGAAAAACCACTGATTCCTTTCATGGCTTTTCCCTGGTAGTTTAACACTGAGATTCCATTCCAAAGGAAAAAATGAATTCCTCACACCCTGATTGTAATTCTTTTATTTCTTCTAGTATGTATTATGTTCGGCTCATACTAACTTGGAAAAAAAAAAAAAGGAAAAAGAGAAAAAGCAGTTGTGTTTAATTCACAGACGCTGGCTCTGAAACCAAATCAAAACCAGGCCACGCTCATAATACTGCAAGGAGTCACAGAAAAATGAGAAGTCTGCTATTGTGATGAGAAACACTGCAGGACTAAGACTCTTGATTTATAACAGAGCTGGTAAGTAAATTGCATATTTTTGATAGTTAATAGTTTTTCAAATAAACAGAAATTTTCACCAAATGAAAGTTCTGTTTTCACTGAAATTATTTCTGGCTTCTTCAAAGCAAACGCTCAAGAAACTCCAAAGCCACAATATTTCTTTTTTCACTGTTTTGAAGACGGGCAGTAACAGACTCTGCTCAGAATCCGTGTAAGTAAGAAGGGGTTGATCAGTTTAATGCTTGCTGGAATATGGTGGACTTCTCAGTTTTAGAATTATTAAAATAGTTGCACTCGGTGAAGAAAAAAAAAAATTATGTCAGCAATATCACCTATGTGCGTACAAAGTTATTGGAGCTCTTGAGTTTACAAAAAGCAGAAAAGACCCTTCCCTACCCCAGGAAATCAAGCCCAATAAGAAGGATCATGAACACAGTAAAAAGATAGTCTAAATTATGCTATACAATTTGGCAAGTATGCAATTATTTGAAATGCCATTGCCAATGGTATGTGTTGACAGGATGTGATATCTTAATGAAAATAATAATACCGTTTGCTCATCTGGTGCCAGCCCAATTTCAAAAGGAAAAGCCTCTCAGCTTTCACACATCACAGTAGCTTTTCCAGCTAAAATAATGCGGTAGCTAGTGTAGCATGAATAAGTTAAGTATCTGTGAAGTTCATGGACTGGTGAAGAGGGAGGACCAATTTGCCAAGCTCTGAATTACTGACAGGCTGAATGACCCATGTCTAGTCTTGTCACGTTACTTCACATTACACATTGTAACACAATCCAGCGGAACATAACCTGGAAAAAAATTACTTCGGCACTAGACTGGAAGATTTTCAAGGTTAGAAGGGTTTGATTGTCACGGGGCCCACATTTCCTAGATCAATTCTAGTGGCCTTTTGCTGGCACCTATTGATAAGGGGGAGAAAGCAGCTGTTAGCATTACCATCACTCAGAATTAAACTCTCCCATATTTACCAGTGTCTGTCTTTTGGTCTACACAGCTCACAAAGAAATCAAAGCTCCTAAATGCTTATTGCAACTGCCCTTTTCTGTGTTCAAGACACTGGTTTGACTTGCAGTTCCTCGCTCGGAGCAGCGTACCTAGCCAACTTTCATGAAAGGAAAGAGGCAGTCTTAAATGTAAAAGTAAGTTAAAGGACAACAAAATTCTTTATTTTGAAATAAGGAAAAAAAAAGCAGGTTAATTTTACTTCCTCAGCAAGACAGCTATATCTGAGGGGGAGAGAAAGAAACAAACCCAAACATTTATTTTATGTATTTTGTATGCAATAAGGGTAGCAAGGGGAAATAATTAAAGGTATCATTTGCTCAGTCTCAGGGAAGGATTGATTTCCAATGATAGTGGTTCCAGTATAGCGCACCCCAATACATAAGATTTTACTTATTTTTATGGCTGTGATTTAGAAACAGAGAACTGACCAGGAGTTACTACTGATGGGATCTGTCTGCTTAGGCATTTTGAAAATTGAAGATTGAAAGATAATGAAGATAACATCAGCTGCTGCAAATGGGCTCTGATTATTTTTGACTTAAGTTTTATTAGGAATTTGAACATGACATCCCTGCCTGATGAACACATCCACAGCTCATTAACATCAACGAGAGTTACCCTTATATGGCTGAGCGAGCAGATCTTTTAGTTGTGTATGTCCAGAGTGTGACACACAGCCTGGAGTTCTGTGGCTTACTCGAACAATGGCAAGTTAATGAGGATTTACTTTGTGCTCTGTATTTCTATAAAAGTTATTTTTTAAATAGCGTAATGGATTAATATTTACTTGACAGTCTTTGCATCGTTTATTCCCTGGTTTCTGTCTTAGAGTCTTGTAAGATAAAAAGATGGAAATAAATATTTACTCGCTCTTCATGCACGCAGTTTATTCTATCTAGAACTGTAGCCAGCTCTATTCATTGTGTTGCCTTTCAGCTAGATGCCATAAAGAAAGGAAATTAATTGTTGTTAAACTTAGGTATGTGATAAAAAGAAAAAACAAAGTTAGTGCTGATTCCTGTCCCCATTTTACTACAAGCGCTCCCTCCCACCCCGTCTCCTCTGCCAAGTGGGACGGGTGGGGGGGGATGTAGGTGTATATGTGCGTGTAAAAATAAGATTACCTCAAGCTCATTACTGTCCACTGACAGGGTCCTGCTGTAAAAACTTTTGATGAATAGTCCGCATCTAATTCCTGAGTAATAAAAAAAAAAAAAACTAAGTTGCTTGCAATCATTATTCCAAATGGAAAAATTAATTGTAAATAACTGGAAGTCAATTAAGGCTCGGTTCTGCCGGGTAATGCAAATCTTTTATAGTTTTGTTTCAGTTAACTGCCTCATTAATGATTTATAGATGTGTATACAGCTGTGGGAACCATAGCATTATCTAATGCACTCAGAGAATAATTACATATGAAAAGAACTACGCAGCTCAAGGGAAAACCTCAGAAATTACTTACTGCCTGAACTTCAACCATATTAAGATGCAAAGTATTTAGAAACTGACTGTAATGTTTTATCATATTCTTGAGGTTTTTATATTCTTTTTAAAAAGGGAAAAATAATTCTTTCTAAAAAAAATATTTGTATACGTCAGTATTACACAGTGCACAAAAATCAAGATGTCTCAAACCGAGAATGTAAGCAAGCCATTTATTTATTATTTAAAAGCCTAAGTTATAAAACATTCCCATTCCCTTTGTGCATCTGCTATATAGGAAAAAAAGACATTTCAACAGTTAAACAATTCATGGGCATATGCGTATATCTCCCTGATTTACATAGAGCTAGAAGTAATTTTGGAAAGACTTCAGGAGTCATTTTCCATTTACACAAATATACTGGTATTTGGGTTTTGGTGACACCACTGTTTTTGAAGTTTGAGGGATTTTTTTTTTTTTTGTAAAATATTCTTTTCACTCCTGAAACTTATTTCACTTCTAATAAGGCGGCAAACCTAAAGTTTGCACAATTTGCTACTTATTTCTTATAAATTCTAATCCAGCGATAAACCGTTGTTGGACATTTGGAAGTGCCACAGAGGATCCTTTGCTTGTAAGCCTGATTTTTTTCTTATTACTTAGAGCTGAGGAGGTCAATGTCTTTCTCACCAAAATCAGGCATTTGCCTGACACCCAGAACCTTCCCTGAAATTCTGAATACAGTTGGCTCTGTAACACTGTGGATCCGCAGTCCAAAGCTTCTGGCATTGCTATGAGCAAATTTGCTGCTGCGTGTCTGTAAGAACAGGACAGAAAAGCAGAGCGATCTCACCCTCCGTGCTCTGCCTCCCAAAAGCATCTTTCATCTTCAGGTCTGAAGGAAATCACCATCCCGTGCTTTTGTCCATAAAGTGACTGCAGGAAAATAAGGGTGATTGTAGTCAGCTGCCGTTGGTTTGATCTCTTTCTGGCTCCCACTTTGTCTACTACCTGGTCGCTTTTATGTTCCTTTTTGTTTCCCAGCTCCATAGCTGGGCTGCCTTTCACCCCGTCCCTCAATGACTCTGGCTCTTCATGGGTATTTCTCCCAGTGGTGCTGGCAATCAAGTTTCCTTGTGCCTTGCTTCCACTCTTTCCCCACCTTCAGCCCACTCAAAGGCCGGTGGATTAAAGCAGCCTCGCAGGCCCCTCTTTCCCCATTACTGACAGAGCACAGCTCCCAGAAGTTCCTTCTGCTTCTTCTTCTTGCTCCTCCTTCACCACCTTCCTCAGGACTCTGCTCCCAACTCTCCCCTAGCCCAGCACTCTTGGATTTGTTTGCTCAATCAGATGTGATGTGGTCTACCAGTGCGCCTTCTTACGTGTTGCGTGACTTAGGGCAAGTACCTTTTTTGCCTTATATTTAGTAATATTAAAATCCTGGACCAGTTATCTATTTGAACTATACATGGCCAGAGGGAGACAAATGAAATTATTTTCTGTTTTGTCTCCAGATGCTTAGACTTTCACATAAAACCTACAACTAACCTGTATCACTTACTCGTTTCACAAATAATGTCAGCACGTTTCACCAGCTGGGAAAAAAANTGGCGTGGGGAAAGCACACCAGAAACTCATTCTGTGGTTTCACAGCAGCACTAAAACACAAACGCTGCTTGGCCACCAGACTGCTGCTCCTAGCCAACTGGGCTGTAGGATTAAATGGAGCACAGGAATGCTCAGTATCCCGCTTGCTGTTTTAGAGAGCTTGTTCCATACAGAGGGATGCTCAGATGAAAATTCACAAGTTTTGTCTTTGCAGAAAATCTGTGGTATCTTTTGCATGCCTTTTAAATAAAGGTTTACACATTTGTAATTATGCTTATATGTTTCTTATCGGTTTCTGCTATCACTGAAGAAAATTATTATAGATTCTATTGACGCATAGGATAAGTAAGTCAGGTTGACAAGGTCTCAGGAGGTCATCTATTCCCAACTCCTGCTCAAAGGCTTATGCATCTACATCAGTGACCATGTGTGAAATGAAAATGAAGTCAAAGGCATGGGAATAATTTATTTGGAGATTTTCATTGCCAGAGAATAAAATAGAAATAGACAATTGAAATGGTCATAAAATATTTGTAACTCTGCAGTTGTGTCTTACTCGGTAATGAAACATTACATTAATCTACAAGAACAAATTAATGACTGCAAATCAAGTATCATTTAGCATTAGAAGAACGTACTTTTAATTCTAAGCTTTTGAAGTTGCACTGAATAATCTGCATAAGCAACAGCTAAATAAATCAAGACTCTGCAATCTGGAAAAAAAATGACCGAGAATTCATGAGACAAAGGTCCAGATAATCATTAATGCCACAAAGCAAATGACAAGAGAATGACTATTCAGCATTTAGTGCAAGAAATGAGGGCTATCAAATTAAAGTATCGGATATCAGGGTAAAGCAGTAGAAGGAAGCAGTCCTTGCTACTGTGGGACCTCGGCTAGAGAGCTATTGCTGCAGTGTTAGCTTACATTCATGAAAGAGTGATTCCACAAATTCAGGCAAGACAAAAAAAAACCCCAAACCCTTAAGCTGTCGAGGGTGATTAAGCACACAGCTAGAGCTTTTGGCATAAGACATGCTCATTGACGTCCTCGTGGATTTCTAGGCACAGAAATGTAGAGCCTCGCTGGATACTTGAGCCTACTCTTCCCTTGGCATATTCCTGGGGAGAGCATCGGCTTGATGCCCTTCGGTTTGACACGGTATGGCCATTCTTATTTTCTGCTATCTCTATTTGTACATATCTCAGTGCAACTGCCACAGCTCTTTCCATTACGTCTGCCTCAACAGTAGCCAGTAATCTTTATGGCATTTCTTAATTGCTCTTGGAAAACACAGTAAGGGAAAGAAATGAAGTAACATATTTGGCAAAACATCTGCTAATTAGCAAAATTGTTTAGTAACTGCTCTTTTTTAACTATAGTTTATCACACATTGCAGTGTGAATTGAAAAGAGTTGAAGACATTTTTAATTCTAGTTTTAATATACTCTATAATCAAAAGGGTAGAATAAAGGTACACCACTATGATTTAATGTATGGTGGAAGACAGGCAGAAAAGCTTTCCAGTCCATATCTGCCAGCTATTAACCACGCTTCTGTCAGAGCTGAGTGTTTCATAAAAAGATGCTCGCTCAGAGACAAAAAAAGGCATGCAGATCAAATTTGCATCTTAGCTCTTTTGCCCCTTAGAGAAAAACAGGAACACTGAATTATAAACTGGAAGTAATGTTTTATTGTGAATTCCCTTACCATCTGAAATTTAACTTAGAGTTGTGATTGCTATGCACAGTAACTCTGCCATTCTTTTCCTTTATGCTGTCCCATGGTCAGGTTTTCTAGATCAGATATAAGAATAAACTAAAAGCAACAAACATTGTAGTGGCACAGGGAACACGGGAGGAATGGAAGAGACACGAGACCTCACGGGACTCCCCATCCCACCAGTTGGCCAATGGAAGACACACAGTTCAACGAGATGACAAACTCATTCCCTTCGCAGGCACAGCTCACTTTCTCATCTGTTTTTTTTCCTAATCTGGTAAATTCTCGTAACTGAAAAACTGTGGCCAAGTAAGCATTTATTTTGTTTCCACACCACATTCTTCATTTGAAAGATCTGTAAATCAGCCAAGAAAGTCACTCACTCCAGGTTGAAGTCTGATGTTACAAAGGTTCAAGCTGGGAAAACAACAAAATAAATTCTGATCTCTTATATTTACTAACATTCCAATTATGCCTTTCCATTTTATACAATTCTGGGGGAAGGCAGGGGGAAATGACACGTATTTGTCAATGTGGCGTTATACTTTATTCTGCCTATATGCCTTTGGCAGTAACTTCAGAAGATGAATGCCAAACATAACCAGCTAATAACTCAAGGGCTATTATTCTGAGTTACGGACACCCTGAAGGAGAGCAGCCTCAGTGAACTTTTCTCCTCCTGGGTCAGATTTTTGAAGTGTTCCAGTTGGATCAGTGTTTGCACAAGAAATGCTCCGCCTTAATTCTCTTGACTTCTGCTGGCTGTACCGTCCTTCCCGTGGGGTGCAGAGAATACAACAAAAGCATGTAGTGAAGACTACTTGGACGGTTTGCAAAAATCCAAGCAGAGGATGAAAATTCAGAGAAGGCAGTACTGTTACTGAAGCAGTTGCTGTACAGTAGCCATAACTTCCAGACACAGGTGAAATTCAAAGTTTAGCCTTTTCACAGTTCTGTTATTGTTCATGGGGAAGACTAAAAAAACCAGTTACGTTTCTGGTCTGCAATTTTGAAGTATAAAAACTTTGCAGGAAGAAACTAGCTATGAATAAACTGTAAGTAAATTCAAGAAAGTTGATAAATACTATTAGGACTGATGAATGCAGGCACTGGCAAAGATCAAACAAATGGCATAAAGATGGGCAGCTGGAGTAGCAAAGAAAAGAAGGAAAACGATGTGTTAAGAAGTGGATACAGTTCATGACGCAGTTACGCCAAGTAGAGCTGGAAAATTTTAAAGCAGTGCTTAAAGTTCAGCCTTTCCCTGCTGTATGCCGATGTCTGCTTTGTGCTTGCAGCACTCTTTTTGGAAATCCATGCAGATTCTCTCCTTTTTAGACTCACCATTGCCTGGATGTTGGGATGCAGCCAGTATGACAGCCAGTGACAAATAAAGACAATAAACAAACGTTAGGTAAAAACAAATAAACCCAACTCTATTAAAATGCAAACATTTGTTTAAAAGTTATTATAGTAAGAGGCAGATACAGGAAACCAAAACATACTACATCTTATAGCTACTCCTAACTCTGCTTTGTAAAAAACATTTACGCACTTCTAACTAGAGAGAACTGTGGGAAATTAGGCTGTGAAAACCATGTACCAAAGCATATCTTTCCTATGGTATATGTTGAGAATTAAGCCTGAGTCAGCTGACATATAGTTTAATATTTCTGCAGATTAAAATTAGCAGTGAATAAGACATATTTACTATAAACTAATAGATGAATAGTTTACCATTTCCTCATCGGAATGTTTTTCTCACCTCAATATGCATTCATACACAGGTGAAAAAATATTTTGTGAACTGTAAATGTGATTAGCCCTTCAAATTACGTTTGGTGTGGTTTTTAAATTGGCATGAGTGCATGCGTACATGGGCATGTGCGTGCCACAGTTCTCGTCGTCGTTCCATGTGTTGCCACTAGAATTGTATAAGCTTAAAGCAATACTGGGAAATTCATAAGCACTGTGACCTCATTTGAAAAGCATCTAAAAATGCACTTGCTTTTATTATTTAGCTGTATACAATATAACCTTACATGTGATAGCTAATTTTGAAAACAATATATGCAATTTCATGTTTCTATGGATGGTGAAAAAAGTGCTATTTTGTCCTTAGAGCTGTTACTCTCTCTCAACATAGTAATACAGAAACCAGTAGCAGAGAGACAACTCTAATAATGTGTACTTTAACCATAATAATTCCACAGTCCTTACTTATGCTATAAAGGTGATGCATATAGATTTTATACTTGTACTAGCATAAAAAATACTGGTATAGTCTAAGATTTTAAATGCATCAAGCTATAAAGCTATAACAGAAAGTACCAGGATAAAAAAAAGATAATTTGGGGCAGCTGGGAAGACTGTGATGCAATTAATTGTAAAAAAATCAGTAAATCCAAGTTTTAATGGCAATTCTTTTCATATGGGCTCTAAAAGCATCTGAAATACCACAGCTGAAGAATCATAGAATCATAGAATGGTTTGGGTTGGAAGGGACATTAAAGATCATCCAGATCTAAACCCCCCTGCCATGGGCAGGGACACCTTCCACCAGACCAGGTTGCTCAAAGCCCCATCCCACCTGGCCTTGAACACTGCCAGGGATGGGGCAGCCACAGCGTCTCTGGGCGACCTGTGCCAGTGCCTCACCACCCTCACAGTAAACAACTTCTTCCTAACATCTAATCTAAATCTACCCTCTCAGTTTAAAACCGTTACCTCTTGTCCTATCACTACACTCCCTGCTAAAATGTCCCTCCCCATCTTTCCTGTAGGCCCCCTTTAAGTACTGGAAGGCCGCTGTAAGGTCTCCCTGGAGCCTTCTCTTCTCCAGGCTGAACAACCCCAACTCTCTCAGCCTGTCCTCATAGGGGAGGTGCTCCGGCCCCCTGACCATCTTCGTGGCCCTCCCCTGGACCCACTCAAGCAAGTCCACGTCTGTCTTAGGTTGGGGGCCCCAGAGCCTGCAGTACTGCAGGTGGGGTCTCATGAAGGCGGAGTAGAGGGGGAGAATTGCCTCTCTCGACCTGCTAGCAACACTTCTTTTGATGCAGCCCAGGGTGCAATGAACTTTCTGGGCTGCAAGTGTACATTGCTGGCTGATTTTCAGTTTTTCATCTGACAACACTCCCAAGTCCTTCTCCGCAGGGCTGCTCTCAATCCACTCATCACCCAGCCTGTATTTGTGCTTGAGATTGCCCCAACCCATGTGCAGGACCTTGCAGGTGGCCTTGTTGAACTTCATGAGGTTTGCACAGATCCACCTCTCAAGCTTGTCAAGGTCCCTCTGGTGTGGGAATCACCCACACATAATGTCTAATTTTAAACTTCATTCTGAAAGCTAGGTGCTTCACTGGGTGGCATGGCACTGCTAATATTCTTTTTAAAGCTGGACCAGGTTGACCACCTTAGAAAACTACATAGAAGACATGTATGTTAGATGCTCTCTAAAACTATAATCCATCTGAGCACTGAAGTATGTACAATGAAGAGGCCTGTTTGTCTCAATGGGTCTCTCCAAAACAAAAGCATAAGCCTATGTATAAGTCTGTGTTGTATTAGAACCTACGTTTCTGGGGAAGTAACGAAGCACAGATATATAAAAATGTGTGAACATACAAAAGCTCTAGGAAATGGCAAGATGCAACAGGAAAACCAAAAATGAACAGTAGGCAGACTGTGTAAATACACACCCCATGTTTAGAAAGGCATGACTGCTAAAAGTTTTTTCTGGACTGGGAGACAATGAAGTCAAATAAGGGGAGCACAAACTTCACAGTGAAGGTGGAGAACACCACTCACTTAAACAGTTTTCCAAGCCCTTTGAGTTTCATTTTCAGTGAAAGGCATTGAGGTGCAGTGCCCAGAGCGAGAGTGCCTGTCGGTGTCCCCATGCCCTGAAAATCCTCAGCACTTTTAACGAGAGGATGACAATAGTCAGCGACAGCAAGGAACGACAGAAGTGCAGAATCCAAACCACTGTCATTTTAGTGTTTCATTGGTAATATTTCACTGAATTAAGGCACACTTTTTTGTCCTACAGGCTACAGACAGGGCATACACACATCCATTTATGGAATAGGAAAGGTGAAGCCTGTGTGGGATCTGATGGGTTGTGCTGAGGCAAAACATCACAGGGGCTCAAGTGCTAAAGCATGACTGTATCTATAGTCAAGCATTCAAAACAGAAATGCTTACCCGGCTGTATCTGTCAGCCTTCCAGGGCCCAGAGACTAGATGAAAAAAATGGATAAAGATATTTTTAAAAAATCCCCTGGGACCATCTCCCGTATTTAATAAGGAAAAGCACCTTCTGTGCAGCCAATAAAAGTTGAGTCTCTCATGAAGATTTATACCATATTACACACTGAAATTCAATGTACAACGATACCCTTGTGTATGCAGTTGTCAGAATAATAATCTTTGTCTGTCTGATCAACTTATATTTTATGCCAACAACACAGCATTTAATACTACACAGTTTCAGAGGAAGAAAATATATTTATTCATGCACCAACTTGCCCAATAGCTTAAACAGACAAAGTGAAAAAAAAAATAGCTTGGAGTTTTTACATTAACTTATGATCCACGATACAGATTTCTATACAATTTTCGCAATTTTATGCAGCAATATAAACTATGATTCTTAATCTAGTTTGTGGAACTGTCTCAGTATTTTATACTGTCATGAGGAATAATACAGTTGGATATGACTGCTGAAGTTTGCTTTTGGCATTCTCCTGAAATGAGGAGACTAAAAATACAAATGGTAATCAACAGCTTTTTTCTATAGTCTGCATTACCATATTCTATGCTGTATTCTTAGGCTTTGTGTCTCAAAATATATATCAAGAAACACTTACAGAGGAGATACACATGGACTCCCCCCCAGCCAAAGTACTCCTTGTCAGAAATCCGTATCTCTTCAGTAGAGAAAGTCTACCCACAATATAGGGCTTGTTCCAAATGATGTAACGCTCTGCCAGATGACAAAACTTAAGCAATATAAAAAAGCTCTGTTGTATGTAGATCCATTAAATCTATTCTTCTAGCAGCCTGTGCAGAAAACTGACAGACTTTGAATGATTTATTGTTACCTTTTTAAAGGCATCTACTTTTTACCTTAGATTAATTTTTCTTTATATAACAATACCTGACAAAAAAAGAAACCGGGGACACACCACCCCTCACCCTCCCCCCAGACAAGCTAATGAAAAGATTGTATGTAGGACTGGGAAGAGAAATAAAAGGATGGTTAGAAATGTATCTGTACCCCAAGGTGCGCACACATAAAACAAAACTGCACACTCATAAAAGAAAGGCATACTACAATCTTTTAACAATAGTACTTAAACTTCACTTAAAGTTAAGCTTACTATTACAGAGGAAAAGGCAAATTCTTGAGAGAATGTAATAAAGTGGGTGGATTTCTTCACGGATGGTGGACTTACCAAAACCTTCAAATCCTCTGGCCAGGCTGCATGCCTTTAGGGAAGCGTTGCCTGATAATCCATTGTTGACTATTATTGAAACTTTTCCAAAATTATTTATTTGTTGCATCAAGACACAATCGAAGTTACTGCTTCCTCCATAACAGGATGCGGTATCAGTGCCTAAAGAAATTGACTGAATCCAAAATACACACATGCACGTGCGCACACACTCACACAGATAATTTTTACATAGGAAGGAGTTACTGAAATTTGTTAGCCAAGGATTGGCTGTAGCTCCAACGCATGGCAGATTCAAACATCTCTTTTGCAACTGAAAAGAGGAAACAGCCATCTACTGTCATGTTAATTATTGTAACCTTCCTATTTAGTTTTCTGCAGACTAGTTTCTGTATAAGAATTCATACACCAAGTCCATTTATATGAAATAAAATACACATTCAAATATGGAAATAGATACCACATGACAGAAATGTGTATGAGAAAAACACACCTACACTACAGGAGTAGAAAAAAGCTAAAGGAGGACACAGATTAAGTCCTGCTTTGTGATTTATAGGAAATTGTTTGCGTAGAGCACGTTTGGAGCGCTTTGATCAGATTAACTATTCTATATGAAAGCAAACCAATGCTTAGAGCCTACATTATATTGTCCCATGGGGAAAAAAAAGTCAGTAACAAATGAGCTGGCACCCAAAATAACTCCGACGTTCACGGATTGATAGTCTGAAACTGTTCCAGAGAGGTGAGAAAGAGCAAAGGAAAATCAAAGCATGAGAAAACAGAAATGCCTAAAAGCATAAGAGAGATCTCACACAAGGCCAGCTTACCAAAGATCAGAGAAGTTATGCTGATTTACACCAGCTGAGGAGCTGGCCAGTATCTTTATGTTCTTGAAGCTCAGACTTTGAAAGATATTCAGTGAGTCATAGTCACTGTCTGAGAATTAGAAACGTAGATTGTGTTCAGAGTCCAAAAATAGATGTGATCTATTTTTATTGGCAAAGGGAAAAAATAGCTCCCTCCTTCCTCCACCAGAAATCGTCAAACCAGATCCACATGACCCAAATGGAACACTTTTAACCTGGAGAGGTTTTATTTGTAACTCATTCAAATGTACTTTTAAAATCTCTAAATGCTGAATAACACACCAGATTAATTACTGTTACAATAGGATTATGACCTATAGTATTGTGTACACACAAGATTTGAAGTTAAAATAAAAGATTTTAATTCTAATAAAGAAGAACATATGTCACTATTCAACAGCTACGATTACTTAAATATGCTTTTGTTTAGTGGCAGCTTAGTTACACTGATGATCTTAAAAAAATGCAGATTTTTTTTCTGTTTAAAAAGTATTCTACACATTTTAATGACCTATTTAAAAGATTTCATACATTCCTATTAGCTTCCAAATATATACTGTGTAGTATACTGTGACACAAATATCTACATGCTGCAAATGCACTGCACATGAACATTTGTGCTTGTCTAACCAGGAACATTAAATTGAGCTACACAGATATGTGTCATGTATTCCCCTTGGATAGCTCAAGCATGCTGCAGCTACAGTAAAATATCACCTGCCACTATTGCTCCAAGCTCCCAGCCTACTCCTATGGAAGTGGAATACTTCATATTTAATAAATATAATCAGTGTTTGCTATAGATAGGGAAGAGCCTCAACAAACAAAGGTTGACGTTTGTTTGTATTTAGACATAGGCTTTTGGGTTCACATTATTTGTATTTATTAGCCTGTTAAATATATTTGTCATATATTTGAGGATGGTGAATCTCACAACAGTCAAATTTTGCAGCTGGTGGAAAAGCAAATTCCCTTACACATCTAATACAGCTGCATCTTAGGTTAAAATAGTGTAAATAAAGTTTTCCTGAGAGATTCTTTTATCCACTGGGAAAAATTTGGATGATACCAAAGCATACCTTAAATATTCCAGCATTTCAGACCTCATACAGGGTCTCCTTTTATGATTTAATAGGTTTCACCTATTTTTCTTTTCATAAAACAGTTTGCTTATCCTAGCAGTGTTTACTGAAAAAGTGGTTGTATAAAATACATAGATTTTATATTTAGTGCAAAATGAAGTAGGTGAAAACAGCTACTTAAAATCTTTTTGCAGGGCTTTTTTTTTTTTTTTGCTATAAAACAAAATAGGTATCCCTGTTTCCTATTAATCTTTCTTGATGTATTCTATTCAGGGTAGCCAGCAAACTGATAAGATCTTTCCTTCAGATTTCAAAATTACTGGATCTGGAAATAGTTCTCATTTATCTCATGCACTGCTGAGAAAACAATCTCAAATCGTTGGTTCTACTGATGAAACTTCCTTAGCAACACAAGGGCTCCAGAATTATTTTTCAAACCTTGTCAATGCTTCCTGTGAGGTTTCCGTCACTGTCAACATTGAGCACTTCGCAGATGGGGGGGGGGGGGGAACGCCCCACCCAAACAGTGGGTTA
>VYZV01014263.1:64851-80984 GCA_013401275.1 Pandion haliaetus | reverse complement strand
CTGCCCTGACTTTTTTTTTTTTTTTTTTTTCCAAATTCCTCAGCATTTTTTTAAAGCTAGTTTGATTCATTTTCTGTTTTACAGAGTGACTGTCATACACAACTATGTTGCACAAATTAAAGTGGGTATGTGCTGTATGTGTGAAGAAGTGATCAGGAAGGAAAGGAAATCACTGCTGTACATGACAAACCACAATACTCTTAAACTAGTTACCTTCAACTTTAGATCTTCAACTACTCGCCACCCTTCAGCCTAAGAATAGCTTCTTAAACTTTTAAGAATAGCTTAAGAACTCTTAAGAATAGCTTCTTAACCTCCTTCTAAATTAGCTGCGTGCTCCTCTTTTGATCCGTTCTGCAGTAACTTCCGACAGACTATTTAAAGCCAAGGAGATTAAATCAGGAAGAACAGAATGGTAGATAAGGTTTCAAATGTCTAATGCTAAAAGACCTATGGCACAAGAACGTTGTTTAGATATAAGCTGGAAACACATGATACACAATGAAGTTAAATAACATTAACATTATTTGGTTCAAGATCTTTCTCTAGAAAGTAGTAAGAAACTACATGGCCTTATTAGTTGATATGTATATCAAACAGAGCAAATTCACTTTGCCCTCTTGCCCCAACCCATCCAAGGGTTATCTGAGACAGTACTGAAGAAACAGTCTGCACTGCTTTCACCTTCAAATACAAGATTAGGAATTTCAAATGAATCTATTGATGTGACAACAGAAACCTCTGTCACTTCTTGGATGGCCTCCAGCAATGCGATACAGGGACACATGCTTTCAGCAGCTGGGAAACACCAGCAAATGCTAAATTCTGTAATGCATGTCCTCAGCAAAACAGGCTCAGTAGTATACTCAACCTGTCCTCCACTTTCTCATCTGGGTTTAAATAAGATCCGCATCAGATTCAAAGGTTTGTCCCTAATATTCAGTCTACTTCTTAGTGTGGGTCCATGACGCCAAGAACGCTGGTCAAAGCAGTAGATGTAATTGTCATCTCTGCTCCTCCGACACAAGGGCAGTTGAGCTTCTGCTGAATAACTGAAAATTGGCTGTACTGAGTCAGGTCCAAGGGAACAAACACCTTTAGGAACTGAATAGCACCGCAGATCGCGCCACACTATTCCAGGTTTACATTTCTTATGTATCACAGATACAGCTAACGATACGGATATTCATTAGACAAGATCCTGTCCCCTCGCCCCAATCTAAGTCAGCAATAAATCCTCTTCTTGAAACTTAAAGTTCAACTGCACAAGAGCTCTCTGGATAAAGGACATAAGAGGAAATAATGTACCAGAGGTGTTGTTCATATACCTGAGGATGCCATGATAAGATCGTTGCATGTAAGACAGAAGAATTTGCACAGAACAAAATGTGCCTCAGAAAATACATGTGATTCTGTTCTGCTAATGGTTCTTACAGATGGTTTTCAACTGACTTATTTGTCTCTGAATAGCTTTAACCAGGATCTCAAAAACTGTAGAAGTACAGCAGTTGTAGTTGAAATTAAGAATGTATTTACTAGATAATAAATAACATGATTTTTACAATAACTGTTTTAGTACAATAAGAGCTTTCAGGTGGTAGCAGTGAGACTGAGTCTGGGTCCATGCCACATTTTAGTCACTTATGTAATGATGAATGTAGACTATTTGTTATACGGTAAATATACCATAATCTATAATCACTATAATCAGCCTAATGTATATTGGAACATGGCTAGACAAAGGAGTTCAGAGAGGCTAGTAGCCTTATATTATACAAGCCTACATTTTAAATACTCAGCCCATGATCCTCACCTACTACGTGCTGAACGGCAGACAAAAAAAAAATCTCATAGAGGTATATAATCACATACTTTTGTAGCGTGTCAGCAGTCCCCATAAATGTCATCTAGTCACATGTATGAATGGCATAATATACTAAGAACATTTTTTAAATCATGTTATAGAATTGAGAGGTATAGAACATATCCAGATAGACACACTTATTTATTCCTCTTGGAATAAAAGGAATATTGAAGAAAACAGGAAGAGTGGGAGTGGGTGAGTTTAACAATCTTCCATCCTTCTCCTAAGTGCTTAGTAAATGCTATTTATTCATTTGAATAGTTATGAACTATGGTATTGCTGCTGCCAAAGAGACAGACACTTTCTGCCCATACATAATTTAACCAATGAAACATAGGAACGAATGCGTGAAAGGTACAATTTAATATTAAAAAAATTGAAATGTGGAGCTTAAGACCATTAAAAATATTTCATATATAAAATAAGGGTTTCAAGCGACAAAGTAACTAGTAGTTCCTGACATTAAGCAGGTTAATTTGTTAGTTGACAACCAGAAAAATTAAATGCAAGAAAGTGAACAATGTTCAAAGGGATTTCTCAGCAAAGATATGATATTATGCATCACAGATTTCAACGTCTAAATATTTGGTATATTTCTATATTACATAAATAATACCCCCTACTCTACCATTCTGTACTGTAAATACATTGCATGAATTCAGATAAATGTTTCATATTGTTCCCTCCCTCATTTATACCTTTAAAAATGTGCAGCTTTGATTTATGCTTTTGTGGATGGCATAATAGAATTTGACATTTTCCAGCTGAGGTGTGGCCTAGTTCCAGCTCCATGCTTCATTACATTGTACTCCCTTTGAGAGGATGAGAAGAGTAAAAATAGCCAGGTTGTTAAAAATGTAAAAAGGCATAAATGAATTCTCACCAGATGTCCTCTTCAATTGTCATTTTCATAAAATTATGGTTGTTAAACTTTTGCTTACCATAAAACACTAGAAATCAATATACGCCATGAACCACATATCTGGAGGGATTGTTCCCACCTCACTAGCATCCTCCCTTCTTTGGATTCTTCCATAATTTAAATGAGGGGACTGTTCTTACTTTAAATAGTACCAAAAGTGCATATTAATGTGAAAAAAATGAAGAAATACACGCTAGGTAGTAGAATTCTGAACACCGTTGCATCTACACATTTAGAAGCATCACGAAAAAGAGTATTTGAACCCACAAGTTATTTTCTTCCTTTTTCAAAACAGAGTGAACTTGGAAAAATGCAGATACAAAAATGAAAAATGGCTCAACCACCCACATTCCACTCATTTTGATAACCCACGTTTCAGGCATTAGAAGCTTCCATTACGTTTCTTTATTAGGATCAGCTACAGCGCGGTCCTGCTCCCTGGGAAGCTGCTCTTGAGCAGCTACTCCCACCCGTGTGTGTTGCAGGAGCTGGTAAGCAAGGGCACCATATTGCAGCCGTCAGAGCGAGAGCCAAGGGGACGAGCCAGCTCCTGGCAGCGGGCCTGCGCCATGCCCACCTGCTGGATGCGGATCCCTTTCCCTGCTCGAGGCTCTCTGTACACGCAGATGTAGAAGCCAGTGGCTACCTGGCCCGCAAGGCACTTGCACACCAACACACCTGCTCAGCTCCATGACTCCCCATGGCTCTCCACAGGTACGGTGGCCCTCCCCAACTCATACGGTCATGGGACAACCCAAGAGGACTGCCCGGCCCTTGCCCACACAATTTATGTGCTATATATACTGCCATGTACCATCATAGCATGCCTTTAATGCCATGTACCATCATCATAGCATGCCTTTAACCAGAAACAGGTTATAAGGGTTAGAAACACAAAATGCAGTACCAAATTATAATATTCAAGTGGCAACCCTATTTTATGGCTGTTCTCTCACTGTAAGATGAATGTAAAATAATGGTTTGAAAAGAAAAATGGGAATTATGCTACTTGCAATTGTAAGGGCTCCTGCACGTGGGTTGACTTGCTTGCTGAATGTCATAGGAAGTTTGGGGTGTAGACTTCTGCCGTCTGAAAAAAAAGTGGTGTTCTTTGGTCACAAAAGTTGTTACAAACAAGATAGCCAAGAAGAAAGATTCGTCAGCTTCCCTCTGAATGGCAAAAGGTTGAGTAGGTTACTCAGTATTTGTCAGACTTGAGGTGATTGCCTGTCACTACACAGGGAAGTAAATAGTATTGACAGCTTTGTGAGATCAAAATTCAAAGCCTGCAAGGATATGTAGCTGCATCACACAGTACATTGCAAAGACTTTCTGGTTTAGGAACCTGTTGGGCTCAGTTGTGAAGAGTAGAAAGAGTGCAGACAACAGCATGTGAGCACCAGAGGATGAGCCCTGCTGGGTAGCTGTGTCCATGTTCTCCAACTACATTACCTGGCCCAGCCAGAACACCTTAATGATGCGCTCAACAGCTACTGGCAATGTTGTAAGTAATTCTCTGCTCTGCTGTATTGACATATCAGTTCACTCTGAGCCAGTTTGGACATTTAACACGAAGCTGTATACCTGTATGTAGATGTGACCTAAAAAGCTTAAAAAAAAAAAAGATTTTTTTAAATTGTTATTATTTTCCCTGCACATCCTTATTCATCCTCAGAAAATCTCTGAGAAGCTAACATTTATGAATAATTCCTCGCATAATACTTCTCCAGGCTAAGGTGGAAGCAGCTATAGGAGAAAAGCACAGGGAGCCTGAATCTCCTTTGGAATTGGTGACCCTATTACTAATAGCCATGGTTTCTGAATGGAGAGGGCACCTGATCTGCTACAAATGTAGAGGGGTGAAAAGCAGAATAATAGGAAGGGTCAGAAACACTTGATTAAGTAATCTAGTAAATCTGGGCCTGAATGTGAAGAGAAGCAGGAATAAATACAGAAAGAAAATCAGCATGTGAATGGAAAGGGGAAGCAGAAATTGAAGGGGTAAACCGAGTTCCAATTAGAGAAAGAGGAGAGGATGGCGCTTGTTTGGTTAAAATAAAAGAGGACTGGTATCCGGTGAGGGCTTGGAGCTAGTCAGCTGAAAGGAAACGAGGTCTGGTAAGTGGAGGTGTTAGAGAGCGGCTTAAGGACTAGCACAAGTGGCAGCACAAGATGGCTTGTAAGTAAAGCTGGGATTGAAGCGTGCTGTAGATGAGGTAAATCAAACTGGTGAAAGAAGTGACAAAGTGAGACGGCAGAGAGAAAACCAGGACTTTCTCAAACCAGTGGAATAAGCAGTATCAGCTGGGTGCTGTTGCTCTGATTGCAGTTTTGGTTTCATTTCCCTCTAGAATGGGAAAGCATCCTTTTACTGCTGGTTATTCTAATAGCTCCTCAAAAAAGGTCTCTAGTAGAGTTAAATATCCAAGCGTGTTGGAGAAGCACGTGGTGATGATTCATATTATAACATATTCTAGGTTCATACAGGAGTAATATCATGCATATGCATGCATGTACATATATAGGTCTACAGAGGAAAAGAAAACAAGAAATAGAAAACACTTCATAAAGTAAAGAAGTTGTTATTACCATCTCAGTCAGTTTTGGAACCTGAAGATGTCATTGTAGATTGTTTCTATACTAAAACAAATTAAGTTTGTTTAGACAATTAGCATGCACAAATATTGCAGCAGGACAACTATTCACCAATATGTTATTGTCTGAGCTGATTCAGTGTAAGCAATTCTATTTTCAAATAAATATGCATTTGGTAACTGTGTTTTACACTAGTGTATCTGACTAAAGTACTTCCAACAACTGGACATGGACATTTATAGTATCTGCTTCAATATTTTCTTACAATAATGGTATCAGATATGGTATGAGATCTGCTGAGAACATTAAGAGGGGTGTTGCTTTTTTGTGGTGTCTTTTTTTTTTTTTTTTTGAAATCTACAGCTATGCACATACACAGTAGACTAGTAATACACCATCATCTACTACAAACGTGGACAATACAGTCTATTATACCAACAGTAGACAGAAAAATACTAGTGGTTAAGAAATGATCTGCCAACTCAACTATAGTCAAGAAACAGATAACTTAATCATTGATCCCTGTAGTTTTCATTATTAAATTATACAAGTCTGGAAAAGAAAAGGTGAAGCATATTTAAGTCTATTCAGCAGAGGAATGCAGCTAACAGTCAAATATTTGTCTTCATCCCCTGCCTTTTACTTAGAGATTTGGAAGTTTCAAAAATAGGGATGTTTTAATTTCTCATTTAATATAGGCTTCAGCATGAAGTTCCTCTAAGCTTGGAGGTCAATGGAAAAATTCAGATATTTCTGCTAATGCCACGATCTTTGTAAAACTAATGATTGTAAACATTGGTAAGCAATTTCTCTCTTTGGGATAACATGCTCAGAGACAGAATAATTTGCTAGAGTCTTACAAAATGGTGCAAAATAATTGCAGTCTTATATACTTTAAAAATGCAAATACTAAATCATTAGAATATCCATATCTTGTCAGTCTTCGCACCGGCAGCATACAGTATTACTCTGCTTGTTTTAGAAAGACTACTTATGTTACCTCAGCCCATTAGTGAGTCTCTTAATTAAAATTATATCTGTGTTATCATCTAACCTTCATTTCAAGTCATTAGCATGACTAAAATGACCTGTAAGATTTTAAATACAATATCATAAGCAATGATTTCAGGGACAAAATATTTATGACTTTAGAACTGTTTATTAACTTAAAAGCAAAAAATAATTAATTGTTTAGTTCTGTCAAAATAAACCTTAATTCCCTGAAGGTTTCTTTCCAACAAAAAAAGCAGATCCCACCTACCTCCTTTTAACTGATGAGAGCTTTCATTATAGAGACAAAGCAAAATATAAAAGCAGACCAAAATACCTCCCACAAATCTTGCTTTGGAAATTATTACTGAAAAAAAAAAAATCATACTCTGGAAAGGGAATTAAAGATTTCCTGGGAATGGCAGGGGCCTCAGTAAAGATATTATAATGTGGCATTTGATGTTCTAGAGGGATTTCAACAAGTTTTGCATGGTCAAATTCCATTAATAAGTTGGCTTTCTTCCAAGGCTGTGTGTGTCCCTCTCATCTGCCATAGTGCCCTAACTGTAAGGAAACCTCACCTCACCTGCTCAGTCACATCTTAGCAATTTTAATTGCTTTTTCTTGCTTGTTACAGTACCAAACAGGCTTAGAAAAATCCTAGTATCTTATAATGCAGCTTATGTGGGTTATGAGTAGAACAGCAACAATTTTGGAGGTGTTGTAAGAGGATTATAGAGCATATTGGTGGGGAAATGCCATGTGGATGGATATTAATGATGATGTGAGGGGGGATAAGAGAGAATCAATGGAATGGGGTTTTGCAAGTAACTATTCAGGGAGAACCACTCTTGCAAGTATTGTCACTACAGTGTTCTGTAATGGATGGGTTTTATTCTCGAGCTACGCTAACATTTGAATTATAAATACGTATTTACTGTTCCTTTCATTTTGCAAAGCTTGAGTATGTGCAGACTTAGATTATAGCATATTCTGAGCAAGTCTGACTCTCAGTTTTTAGCAGATGACCTTTAATTAGTGGGAAGATATTCTATCCATATCATATTCGTTCACTTGTCTTACTGGGCATTAGATGGCTGCTGTGAAGCATAAAGGATTTTTTTTGTCCTAATCCCTGTGATGTGACATGATTAATGAGATGAAATTCCCATTTGGAGTTTCCTACCAATCAATAGGCAGATGGGCAGTAGTGGATGTCGAACAACAAGACAGCAGGAGTTGCTTAAGCTCTTGCTACTTTCAAAGAGAAAAAATATTTAGAGACATAATTTAAAGGAACAGATAAGATCCATTTTTCACATTTCTCTCCTCCTTCATTAATTGTTTCTTTGTTTTTAATGTACATAGAAAGGCAAAAATGCTACCTTATATGTACATACCATATTAAGTTAAAATAAGTGTGTTTGAAAATCTTATGGATGTCACTTATGCCAAGTGGGTATACTGCATTGGTATTGAAAAACGATTCGCAAAACAGAGTCTGATTTTTCTCCACATCCATACAGGTATAAACAAACAGATACATCAGAGAAGCCAACAGAATTACAAAACATTACAATAAAGCCAATGTGAATATAAAATTAAGCCAGTGAAAAATCAAATACATTTTGTATATCTTAAAAAAAATATATATATACCCTTTTTCAGGAACTTCAACATCCCACCCCCTGACCCCACAGTCTTTGATACCTAGTAACCGACATATAAAATGATATAAAGCAGTAATATTCTCTAGGTTATTCTCAGCTGTGAAAAATTTTGATTTAAGATTATAAACTCTGAAAAAATCATGTGATTTGAAGTCTTTACAGTTTAGGTCTTCTCTTTCTTGCTAGTAGAATTCATGTATAGGTATGGGTAACATTAAAATAAATTATATTATACAATTTTACCTTTATATGACACAAGATTAAAAAAAAATGAGCCAAATACCTAAAATGAAATGATAAACCAAAAGGCAAAATATGGCAGACTGGTGGATCTTTGCTAGCCAGATTAAATCTGAGGAGACGCTACAAGTTTCCAAACAGTAGTAGCAACAGGTTTCAGGAGACTTCTTTCACAGCCCTCATGTTGATGCTTATTTTCCTCTGGGCAATACTTTTCTGCTTCTTTTAAATAGGAGTAGTGGTATTTAGTTATTTCGTATGTGTAAATGATTTATCTTATATTTCCTTCTCATTGCCTCGTTCTCCCTCCCTCTCTCTCACAAAGATGCACACAGAGTAAAATTCATAACACACTCTTCCTAATGAACAAACTCCCACCGAGCACCAAAGTGCTTAATGATGCTCAGCAGGCAGAGTTCTGCAGTTCCCCTATGTGAGCCAATATATAATCACACCACAAGTTAAAATAATATTTAGGTTGCCAAGAAAAACACTGGAAATGTAAGACATGCTAGATTTAAATTTTCCAAGCTTTAATTCTGTTCCTTTGTGTGTTCATCCAATGTAATTGGGAAAAAAAAAAAAAAAAAGTACAGTGGATAAAGTATACATGATTATGAAATTAAAATCTCTTTGCAAGACAGCCAAAGTAAATTTAGGCAAACTGCTTTAAATCAGCCTTCAGTAGTTTGCAACATACTGTTTCAAACAGGTTTTTTATACATACTACACACTACCTATATTTAGCTCATCTTCTTGTCCTTAGTAATGTCTACAGACCAGATTCTGCAATTAATCAGCTCTGTAGGTATAATCCCACCTGCAATGAAGTTTACAATTATTAAAAAAAGCTTTTTGAAGTGGTCCTTTATTCGGGGGTTCTTAAATTAGAACTGACAGTTAGAAAACTAGCTACCATGGACCATTTAGAAGTGCTTTCTAGGACTGCTATTCAATCATATATCAATTTATCCTTGGAAGAATAAAGCAAGCAGACCTTTAGGCTGGATGGTAGTAGGCCACAGCCTGTTCCCATCTGCTGGAAAGTTATAAAGATTTAGTTGACACAGGTGAGACGCTGCAGGTGCCCCTTATGTCCTCAGGTACCTGGGGTTCTCGCCATTCTTCTCTGGGTGGGGGTAGCTGGTGACCAGGTAAATGCATGCGCTATCCCGGCTTTTTCTCAGATCCATATCCTTGCATTACCTCAGTGTGAGGGATCCCGGAACAGTTTATTTTTTGGCAGGAGAAAGTGATGTACACAGGTGTGGTCTGAAGTATGGATTTGGGATACAGAAGGGATTTAGAACCCCTGCATGGCTGGGGCACCCAGATTCTCCCAACGTCCACAGCTGGTGTCCAACAACCACAAGCAGTTTAGAGATGGGGATGCTCAATAACTTCTTGAATCTGCAAGAAAACGGCAAAGGCCAGGAAGAGACAAACCGAGAGTCCTGTAATAATCTGGCAAAAATCCCATCAATTGAGACCAACCTCTGTCACTGCTATGGTCCCATGCCAGTGATTATTGTCCTTAGGAGGAAAACCAAGGGTGCATCGGTAGCTACATTTATTTAAAGGAAAATACGTAGGACTGTTACGTGGCTCCTGTGTTCAGAACATAGCATCTTTTCCTCATCTGTTTAGTGATGCTCCTACTAGGTGGGTGTGGAACAGCACTGTCCCATTCGGACTCTACCCTTAAAGCAGAGAGATGAGTATGATGTGTATCGACAGCTATGGACAGGGGTAGATTATGAATGGGGCAGAAGAACGGGCATGCTTACAACTACGTATGTGTACGTATAGCAGAGGAACTGATGCTTTGTTAGGTGGTTTAAGAGATTATTGGATTAGATGGCAGACAAGCAATGAATAAGGTATTTTAAGAGATGTAGTTGTATAATACATCAGAGCTGAAAGGTCCCTTGCAATCAGATAGCTAAGAGTAGTGTTTTCAGTTTTTTCTTTGCAGTCTTACTTCATGCCCAGGGTTTTCTTCATGAAAAGACAATAGTCATTAGTATGTCAGTTTAGCAAAACAATTAAGCATACTAAAACAATGTATTTAAATGTTTTATTTATTTATGGTAATGCTCACTGATCTAGATGACCGCTTTGGGATTTTTTCTTTTTCTTTGGATTGTGGTGCAATGAATGGTTGCAAATTGTTTTACACATTTCTATTCTCTAGATTCTTGACCAGAGGTGTGAGTATGCAGTAAGTTCTGTTAAGAAAGTTCACACTATGAATGTCTTACCACTTTCTGAGCATTAGTGGGTTTTTTTCTGCTCCAAAAATTATATCATTCAACTAAACACTGCAAATTTTATCCATTTTGCATTTAGTTAAAACACTGCAAGAATCACACAGCTGAAGAGCTGGATATAGTAGGCAAGAATGCTCTTTTTTGTTTCCCCAAGGAATATATTCAATTATATATTGGGGGTCTGATTTCCTAAAAGGCTAAATTCAGGAAATACTGGGATTTCAGTCATCTTTGTATTTTACCACAGTCTGAAGTTGGATCGTTTCCCAGAGCCAACAAATGCTTCTACTGCATTGACCACCCAACCTCCTAAAATGCTCCATTAAAGGCCAATGCTTATTTATCCAGTGCTCATTCTTTGTGTAGCCTACAATTTTCACTGTGGTAAAGCATGCAAGCTTTATCACAAATAAACAATTCTTTTGTGTATTATTTTGTTGGGGTTTTTTTTTAATTTACTGGGGAAACTCAAGGTTCAGTCCTCCTTCTCCTGTGTCATGATCATTTCAACACTTAACAGAATATAAAGCATAATTTCCCCACTACTGATTACATAATAGGCAATGCTGATATAATTTTTATCATAATGTAATTGTTCAGTACTCGTATCTGACAAGATCTGGCAAATACCTTTGAGAAATTCTATAAACCTATCTGTTACTATACAGATTATTTCATTTAGGTGAGGAGGAAGAGTTTTAGGCATGTTCCAACACAATAGATTTTGGCCATAATGACTGAATAAACAAATGGTTTGGAAAGTAAAGTTCATAATTATTCTATTGGTAATTATACATATAAAAATACATTTCTGTGTTGTACAAGGATTTGTTGAGAATGAGAGTCCATTCTCATTTTAAAGAAGTACTCCGAAGTATGTGAAGCTGAAAAGCCCAAGTTCGAATATTAACGACAATGCCTCAGGTTAAGATGAATATTTATTGCAAACTTCTTTTGAGAAATGGGAACAGTCTAAGCCATGTCTCCTAGATTATTTTTTTTTCACCACAACATAGCAGGAAAATACTAAATATTTTAAGGTATTTCAGTAGCCAATGTGAGTATTATTGCTATGCAAAAATATTTTGAGAGATAAAGATTCTTGGTTTTGAAAGGAAATGGAAGCTAGTTGCTTGAAAGAAACTTGTGTTTATAAACATAAACTTTCACTGTTATAAGGAAAAATGAAGGTAGCGGTAAAGGGAAAAATGGGCAATTGCTCTTAACTTCTGCACCATTAACACTTGTGCTGTGTGGAAGAAAGAATAAATAAGGTTTTGTTTTGAAGAAGCTACTTATGAGCTGGCAATTACAGCTACTGCCTCGGGCTCCTGAAGAAAAAAAGCTTTCAAGTGCCAAACTCAGCTGAGATTGTTGTGTTACATAGATGGTAAGTAGAAGGTATTTCACAGGCAAAACCAGGCTTGCTGTGCCCCTACTTAGCTAGATGACTAAAAACCATCTGAACATTTTTAATACAATGCTGAACTGACTTAATACAGCCTTTTAAAAGCCAGGGTACATTAGCTCGGGCCCAGTGTTAGCACTGAGGTTTAGCATGTACTGACCGTGCTCATGTTGCTCCGCTTAGCTTGGAGCACAGGCAGAGCAAGACTCTTTCTGCCAACAAAATCATACGCAGACATGCTGATAGCCCGAGTGTGGTATGAACTCCTGCTACGGGTTCTGCTTGCAGAGAGATGCAGGAATCCTATCTACTCCACAAAGGTCATGCTTACCTCCGCACTTGTGATAGGAAAAGTTTAAATACCCGTGTTTTTCTTGACTTTTTGGATTGAGCCTATCTTTATACCTCAGGAGCGTCAAAGTGCTTGTGGCACACGCAATACTTGCAAAAAAAAAAAAAAAAAAAAAGTTTTTAGTAATAATTTCACCTTGCTGTGAAGAAACATCAACTTGTCTATTCTCATAGACTAGCCAAGACCACTTGGTAGTGAGGAAGATGAAGAGCTCTCTGTATTTCTCTACAGTGACTTTTTAGGAGGAATTATCATTAGCTGCCTTAGAATTCACAGAACTCCACCTCTGTTCTCTTATATGTCTATATAAAGCTACAGACATTCCCCAAATGTGGTTTATTGTCCAGTACTCCTTCTGTCAGATGGCTCTGAACCAAGGTCCACTGACTACTGCTTTCACTGGGTTTAAGTCATACAACCTGAATTATCAGGAAAACTAAGGAAGGGCTCACATCCAACTGCTCATCAGTGAGCAATAAAGGAAAAAAGTAGAAATTTCCTACTACATTCTGGTAAAGATATATTTATATATGATCTGTATGTTAAATATGTATTGCATTAGAGTAAGCTTGGATTTTGTTTTTATTTTATAAGCTTTTCTGTTTATAATACCTGTGAGTGTACCAGTTTTCACATATCTTGCTTCCATAGGGGCACTGAAATAGAAGTTTTTAAAAAATAGCCACCCGAAGAGGCAGTCCTACTGTATGTTTAGACATACAAATATGTGTCTTGGTTTTCAAGTGCATGAAGCATCCTTTGGCTCCCAATAAAATAAACACAAAATATCAGTGATTAATGCTTTTAAAAATCAGATGGTCTTCAGGTATTGAACAGATCAGCAAAGCAGTTGATGTGGAAATTCCTTTAAATTAAAAAACCCTCTCATGTCTCTGTTCTGCTAAAAAGACAGACATTTAAGATTTGCTTGCATTACTCTCTTCTTGCTCAAATACAGAACAGGCAACTTTCGATATCTAGTACTTCCCCTTCAAGTGGAGGCTTGACTGGAAGCCATGAAAAACCCCTCCCATTTATTCTTTTTAACTTAGTCATTGAAGATCTGAAGAACCAGTAAGTCTCCCAGCTAAAAGCAGCCCTCATTCCTTTAAAATGCAGTTAATACATTGGGCTTTATATTCCTCAATAAAAAACCCTCTCCTTTGAAAAATTAGAAGAGAACTAATTGCCCTACTTAAGACTGTCCACGACTTGGGAAACGGGAAAATCTATAGTGTATCAAAGCCAGGCAACTGCAAAAGTTGAAACTGTGCAAGTCCAGCCAATTTCCCACCAGGCTTGCACACACAGAGTTGCTAAAGCTCATTACAATGTAGCATAAATGGAGGTCTAATTAACATAAGAAACTGATCCAAAAGAAAATCACATCAACATACGTGAAAACGAACCTGATGTGTTTGAAATTCAGCCAACTACAAATTAATTCAACATAGATTACATATACAGGGAGAAAGAGACTCCAGCAGAGTAACTGGCATTGTATTGGTATATATGCCAGAAACATTCCCTTTTACCCTGTATCCCCTCCCACTCACTAAGAGGAATTATGTTTGTGTACCATACGTTGCAGCAAGAAACGAAGCAGTGGTCAACCTCTTATTCTTGATCACTGTAATTTCTTTATAAATTAATTTGTGTTATGTCCATTTCCCCTTTCTAGACTCCTGGTTCTGGGCCCAAGACAGCTATATTGTGGTCTCGTAAAAGTCTGAGGAATCTTGTGACTGGACCACTGAACTGTCATTTACAGTTGCTGATGGCCTCGATGCTGGCATCCAGGCTGGTGCCACAGCAGTGTATGTGGCACTCCGGGAATACCAGTGTAGCAGCAAGGAAGGATATAAAGGTGCCCGAGCTGTGCCTAAAATAAGAATAGCCTGAGGAAAGTGCCGTGCTGGTGTGGCTATATACTCCAGTATCCAAACTACTTTTACTGTGAGCACTGCTCTGTGCTAGGGAGCTAACAGCAGAGGTAAGAGTAGATAGAAGAGCTGACTACAGGTATGCCTACAAACTCATCATGCATGTGATAGGCAACTGTGTGAAGGATGTTCTGGCATAATCCCGATGAAAGAGATTTTGTCTGCTGCTCCAAACTCACAATACTATGTTAACTCTTAGGGTTTGCTTCTCTGAAGTTTATGTGAAAGAAAGTAACGTGTGAATTCACAGAGCTCTAGTTATCCTACAGAACTACTGCCCAGGACTACCTTGACATAAACACTCTTACCACATCATAACTGCTCATATGAGCAATTACTGTAGAAAATTCACACTGTAGCCACTGACAGACTTGTTATGCCAAAGGCTTTCAGAAACATCATTTTATCTGCCAAGTACTCAATCACACTAGTTAGAGTATAGTGAAAGTACCTGAGCCATGCCATTTCAACAAAGTAACTTTGGAAATCCTCTTCCTACTCAGCCTGCTGCTATGCGACTGAGCAGTGGATATTTGTGTCTTCATGCTGGAGGAAGAACCATTTTTCTTCTCTTTATTGCTATGGTCTCTAGATCTCAAATTATATGAAATACTGTCTTAGTTAAATTCATATTGCTATGCCCTTCAGGTCATAGCAGATGCCAGGGCCAGAATATCTTCTAAAACACTGGCAGATGTTTGTTTGAGTGGACTTTTATAGGTCTGAAGCCTCATTAGTTGTTTTCATGACCTGAATACTAATTTAGCAGGGTGATTCGTAGCCTCTGAATCTGAATGCTCAGGAAATTCTGATGAATTTCAATCTGTGGGTACTAGTTATCATTATTTAGAATAATATAGATTAATTTAATATATACCTTTTATACCAATAAACATTCTGTTTAAGTATAGCATATGATTAACGAAATCCCTGTAATAAAGCTAAGTATTTTAAGTCAAGATGTCCCAGTAAAAAATAAATTGTTGGGTCAAGTGGCAAATGAAAGATATTCAGGATTGGTAACACCTCATTAAAAACCATTTCAACTGCCCTAAGGCAAGATGTTAATACACAGTAATTGTCTACCCAGAGTGAATCTTTTTCCAGTTACATGAATAATGCAAAGCAACTATTTAAATATGCTTGTTTATATCTTTAGCAAATTCACTATAGCTTCAAAATTAAAGACTAATTTTTTGATGGTTTATGCTACTATCACAAGTTCACAAATAGGAGAAAGAAGGATAAAAACACTCTCCCCTTCAACTCCAAAATTCACTTGCAGGAAAGAAAGTATGAAAATAATTTAATTAGGATATCTGTGAATCCCAAGGAATTAGTACCGCTGCTACGTCTGCATTCATCTTGTTGCTCCAATAAAACTGCAAACAAATAATAGGGCACCAGTAATAGTAATTTAAACAGTGTGAGTGATGTCTATCACTGTACCACAGAAAATTATAAAATGTTTTCCAGTTGCCTATGTAAAGTTTTGTGTGTTCAGCATTTTAACAAAGAGTATCAGTACGCAGAGGAACAAAAGTGGCTTTTAATGTAGGTTAGCTCAAATTTGGATAAATCTCAAGTACCCTCACAATCAG
The DNA here is from genome assembly GCA_013401275.1 of Pandion haliaetus. Classification (NCBI taxonomy): domain Eukaryota; kingdom Metazoa; phylum Chordata; class Aves; order Accipitriformes; family Pandionidae; genus Pandion; species Pandion haliaetus. Next base: position 65,129 of record VYZV01014263.1, on the reverse strand, counting down.
AAGACAATCTCCATCTTCAATCTACCTGTACAAAAAGAATTCATGTGGCATTATCCTTAACAATAAATAGATGATGATAACGTTGCTTTCATTATTCTGCTACACGGTGTGTTCAATCTTCTATTAAATGTTGATTGGCTCAATCCTACAAGCATTCTGTACTCTAGTACGCCATCCCCTCCCAGGGAGTCAAAAAGCCCCAGAAGCTGAACCCGAACTCCAGAAGTTTCCCAAAGGCACCAATATGAGTATAAAAAATATGCTGGATTCCTTTGGGA
>VYZV01014263.1:1937-64817 GCA_013401275.1 Pandion haliaetus | reverse complement strand
GTTACATCAGGATTCCAGAACACTGAAGTAGCAAAAAAACCCCGATTGCTGTATCAGAGTGAGAAAACTTCAGCAGGAATCCTACTGAATAGTAAGTGAGGTTCCTAACAGTGACAACATACATATGCTCAAAAAACCTCTAGAATTTTCCAAGTTAGACATAATATGCAAAACCTGGGATATCTACAACACATCACAGTATGTGATAATGCTTTTAATACACAGCACGCTGGCCATAATTGTAATAGCAAAGAAAACAGTATGATTTTCTTGATAAAGTGATTTAGTTTAGATTTAAGTAAGTGTATTTATTATGATGCATTGTGTTAATTTTATTGTGATTCTCAGCCTTTCATAATTTAAAAAGTAGTAATGGAGTTATGCTGACATCTGCAAAAAAAATGTAGCAACCATGCAGACAAAAGTCATACAAGACACAGCACCAAAACATGATCTCAGAGGTATAATGGGATTCAAATTTGTAAGTAGAGCAGAACAGTTAAAACAAAACTAAACTAAGCCAGACAAGACTTAAATATTTCATCATAAAGAGATATTCTGTAGGAGCAATTCTTGTGACAGTTTTATGTATCTCAAAATAATATTTTGATCATATGTTTCAGACTTTGAATGGCTGGAGAAAGGAAGTTTGCATTTCTGCTTGGATTACTATTTTATAAACTATTACTGAAATTTTTGGAAAAGCTGGAGTTCTTGACACTATTTCCTAAAATTGATACTTCACAAGATGTTTATGAAAGTAGATGTCTTGATATGCACTTAATGTTGAAATAAGTAGTTTACAGCTTGGGCCAGGACAATTTGTATCTCTGTTATCTAAAATAATTTTTACAAAAATCATTTTGGCTGCAACCACTTGATCAATGATATACCATTTGTGTATTCTAATACTGACTGCAAGTTGAAAACAAGACTTAATATAGTGTTCCAGAATATTACTGTCATATATGAAGATTTTATTTGTATTTCGTGCCTAGTAGGTAGTCAATATCACTGTTTCTTGTGTACCCGCTTTACTGTTAATAGCTCAAAGACATGATCTCTGTTTTGCAGTTTAGAATGAATATTCTGTTTCAGTTGACCAAGAACGTGTTACCACTGGACTGACTTTTTCCATTAGCAAGAGACATAGTGGGTTACAAACACTAGCCCAAACGCTTGTCATTCCCCAAACCAACCCATGCTTCAGAATTAAGTAAAATTTCCTGCTAATTTCTCGTAGTCTATCCTGAAAGGTTTGTATTAATTAGCATACAAATATAATTTAAGTAACTGTAAATTGTCTCAGTAAAGAACCTTTTATGCTTGGGAAAGACAATTTCCTCTAGTAACTACATAATCCTATTGACTTGTATGGATCTTATAACGATAAGCCACACAGGGCATGAATGCATAGTGTGGTATGTGGGGAATTTAAATCTCTGTTGTGCTAGTGAACAAGCTGCTTTTTTAATTAGACTTGTTAAGCTATATATGTCACCGTCTATATTCTGAACTTATGATCTAATCAAATCAGGATAGAAAAAATAATAGGAGAAGAAACCATGAAGTTAGAGTAATGAGACTGATGAGAATCCACAAAAATGACGGGTAAGGACATTACCACAAAGGACAGCAGAGAATGAGGGCCAAATATGCAGCCAAAGAGAATACTTGCCTCATCTCTAGCATGTTGACTCTCCACTTTTTAATGTAAGTTAGATGTGTCAGGATGCTGCTTTACATAAGTGAAGTTTTTTACCTGTGCTCCACTAAAACTACAAGAGATAACAAGGGAATGCCAAGCTCAACTAGTAGATCTTTGGTGTCACAAATCACTGTATCAATCTGCTGCTGAAGTTACTGCTTCCAAAACAGACAAACAATGAAACACAAATCTATGTTTTATTGTACGAATGTCCTCCCTACTATTTATTTTCAGTGTCTTACTGGACAGCCACCTATAATTGAAGGTTTCCAAGCAGAAGTTGAAAGGAATAGCAAGTTGCTACTGTTTCTTAGTTTTCTATGTGAATGGCATTTGTATGTCTTAGTCACCTATAATGTTTCAGTCTTGAAAGCTTTCACCAAACTACTGTTTCTAATATATTTACATTACACTATTAAAGTTAGTTGGAACCTTTCTCTTAAAAAACCCTAGTACAAATCAATGCCTAATAAAAGCACTTTCTTGACAATTATTGACTTGATTAAACTTCCTGCAAAATGTAATAAACGAGGATAATTTGCAGGACTCTGTTCAAAAGAAGTTTTTTTCCCCCAAAAAAACAACAACATTTAATTTTCATATTACTGTCATTTCTATGGCAAGGAATAGTGGGTCAACATGACTAAAGCTGTAATCTGGAAATCCCCTGACTGCCCCAACAGGCAATGCACGCCTTAGTAGTAGCACAGAAAACCATCTGGGTTTGCACAGATTTTCCAAAATGTAGATATCAATGCTAGAAATAGATATGGGGTGGGTACTGTGCAGTCTGAAGCCCTCTGAAGAAATCAGGAGCAGTTGTGCTCTCCCTCCTATTGACGTGTTTCAGCCTTGATTTGAAAGGTCTGGTTTTCAGACAAGCAAGGATAGTCCATGCCTACCAAACCCTTGGCCTTCCCTGCTGAGAATACCAACAAGAATGTCTCATCTCCATGTGATATTTAATCTAGACTGTAAGGCCCTCAGGGGCAGAGATCACATCTACTTGTCTGTAAAACCTAATGTGCACATATGGTAAAGAAGAAATAGTAAAAAGGATCACAGGCAATATGTGATGCTAAGTTTTGTTTACCTTTCCAACTTGAGAATGTATTTACGCCACAATTACTTTCCAAAATACTTAAGCCTGATAAAGCCTGTGCAGCTCTAGTCAAAAAGCACACAAGGGTGATGTGACACCATTCAGTGTAGTAACATGAAGTTTTATCATCAGCCTTTCTGAAGCAAATGTGTTCTATTAATACTGTCTGATGTTTAAAGGCTAGTTAGGAAGGCTGAATCCTTTGTTTTACCCCAACGTATAACTGATATGACAGCTGCTACCTAGTTTAAGAAGAACTGGAGAAACTCCAAAAATGGCAACAGAATTTAAAGGAAGGAATGACAAAAGTTTTCAGCTTTTCAAATTTCATTTTCCTATTTCTTTCTCCAGTCAAAAAATAGCATATAGTAGCCACACACTGTCAGCAATGCACTACTGAGAATTGTTAATCTGTGAATAGGGATCTGGAAAGAATGATGTTACTCAGCAGTGTGCTAATCACCTGACCACGGCAGTTAAAAATGTCTTCAAGACAACAAAAACGTTCATTGCTAGCTGGCTATCACAGGGGGGGTTTGACTATTCTGTTTCCAACTGGAGGTTGTGCCAGAAAAAGCTAGCCTCGCATCTTAAAAGTAATTTAAACAAGCAGCCTGCTTTGGCCAAAATGACAATAAACTGAAATAATGCAGGTGAAAAGCTAAAAATTGCCTTCCAAAAGCGAACACCCTCTGTTGAAATCATAAAGTATGCACATGATCATTGGGTTAGAGCAGAGAGCCAGCTTTCTGCCAGAGCTGGCATAGCAGTGAACATTATTTGGATTTGAAAACCATGTTAGATAGGACAACAACATTGTCTTTATGACTCATTTTTGTCAGACTGGATTCAAAACTTATACCAACAAATTTGACATTTCATACTGCTCTGCAGAAAGCAAGTAAAATGAGTCCATGTTTTAAAACAGCAGGGAAGCTTCCAGTGCTACAATTAACTGGTAACATATGCCACTGCTGCCAAGAGGATTTTTAATCTCTTTAAACATTAATGTAGCATTTTTGCTTCTGTCGCAATAAGGCAGCCATCTGTGTTTGAACCTGCTGGGAAACTAGGGATATGTTTACAGAGAGAGAAATACAGAGAGGCAGAGAGGGAGGTAGACATCCATGTTTCTAGACCCAGCATCAAAAATAACAATTCAAACCTTTTAAATAGTATTATTAAGGTGTCATATAGCAGTAGGAAGATTGTTAAAATGCTCAGACTGCTCAATTTAAAACTGCACAAAAAAGTAAGCCCAACCCTATGCATATTCTCCTTATTTAATATACTGTTTTTTTCTGCATAAATGTGAACAGTTAATAAAGGATTTCATTACAGACTTATTTCAGGAAAATCCAAGTTCTATGACTTTGAAACAAACTTCTCATATAACACTGAGCAACAGTAAAAAGGTAAGAGTTCTCTAAATCCTTTCAGCATGAGTGCCCAAATCTGCATTTCTGTAAGCACCGTATTCTCACATCAGGACTTACTTGAATGGAGTACATCTTTTAAAGTTAATTCAACTCTTACAAAATACGGGGCACTAAAAGTTCTGTACCCAAACCCCTATGTCCTGTATTTACCTCTACAGTCTGAGGCTATTCTGATAAAATATCACATCATCTGCCCACCGTCTTCCTATCCAAAGCTCAGTTGACCTTCCTTCTCATCTTTCTCACTCTACACCGATACTAATTAATGCTCTGCTCTGGGCTTTAGCCTGGTTTCACAAATGCCTTGCGGTAATCATGTCTGTCCATCCTTTCCCCTCCTCCAGGCCCTGATAAGGTTGAAGCCACTGGCCAATTTTAACTAAATATGAGTCATTTCAGAGAGAATTTTTACTCTAGAACTGTCGTGAAATGGAGAGATGGAAAGCAAGCCAAATTTCCCCACAGCAGGAAGGTCTAGTCAACCAGAAGTAACCAGGCAATCAAGGCGTATAAGAGCTCAGAAACAAGCCCAGTCCCACTAAGTCCTGCTCTGCTGTTTAAGGAAAATAGGTAAGAGTGGGGATATTCTGGACCAGGGAGGGCTGAGGAAGGAGAGAAACTCGGGTCCTGGTGCGGTTACAGTAAGGAAGACAGCACTGGGAGGACAAAAACATATGAACCAGGCTCTCTGGCCATGCTTTTAATTTAATTATTTTTTTTATTAGGAACTAATGTCCTCTGAGAGCCAGATTTAAAAAATGCAAGCTCACAGCTACCCCCTGCAAACACATAAAAGACTATGGATTCATCCATCTTGGAAAAATATCAACCCTGCTTTTTTTCTAAGTTCTACCTACACTCCTTGAGATAACAGCCTTCAAAACATGAACAAGTCTCAGGAAAAGAAAAACTGCAAGGGATTTGGCCTAAGTTGCATGCACTTCACTCAAAACCATGTCATAAAAAACCATAACCATTGATCTCACTTGCTTCTGGGGAAGATCTCAGAGCAGCTCGCAGCTGCTCAGATGACTGCAGCTGGCTCTAGAGCCAATGTACCCTCCACAGCACAAGCCAGCTGGATCCCACCAGGGCCAGCTACCCCACCGAGCAACACGTGGGACAAGTAGCCACAAAAATAACTAGTTGCAATTGCATGGAATACGTCCCAAACCAAGGATGCATTCCCAGTAAAATGCCAGCCCTGACACAGATTACTGTAGTCTTTATGAATTCACATGGTTAATATTTTTAATTTGGTGGACTAAATTGTTAAGTGCTGACATCCAACATCTTTTGATGAAGCTGCAGGTGCTCAGCAGTTTTAAAAAATGTAGCCACACATATTTGGGCCCATTTGTTTTTCCTGGCTACAGCAATTCAGGTGGGAGATTTTAAAGAACTTAAGTATGCTTTTTGCTGCTGGGTTATTGCTGGTTGCTGTGGATATATTGACTAATGGATGGAAAGGGGATACAGGAGTGGTCTATTGTGTTATTAAGAACTGTCAAGCAGGAGATAAACCCCCTTTTAAATGGGTATGTGCATAGGTTAAAACACATCAGCATGGATTTAGACACAACTGTATAAGCCCTGGAGTGATATTTTTGGCTACAGCTCCTAACTTAGTTTAAATGTAAAATGGCAATAAATAATAGTTATTTCTCACACAGACAATTAAGTACCTAATATTTATAAAATACCATGTAACACACAGACCTCTAAAGTCTGGGAAAAATCTTGTACTGACTTTTTTTGGTGATTTATTACATCCTATATATTTCCTATTACATCCCATATATTACCTAATGAAAGAAAACCTATATGAATAAATGACTTCCTTTCTCATAATAGGTGTTCCAATTTTATCTCTTTTTGTTTAAAAGTAGCCTATTCTGAGCCCCTTCTTAGGTTTCCTGAACTTGCAACTGGCATGTATTAGCTTGTAACTTTATTATCTGTTGCACTCAACCATTAAAAGGTAAGCGTAATGCTATGATAAACTAGTTCACCTGCCAAGAGTTAAGCTCTGACTAAAACCGTGAGCTGCTCGATTTTGAATCACTAAATGTGCACTTAAGTATTTAAGAGTTCCCTACATTTTTTGCCTTTATACTTTAAAAAAGATTTTATTGCAAACCAATTCTCTGAGAACAAACTAAGGCAATCCTGACAGACAAAAATAATAGCAAGACTACTGAGAGAAACTGAAAAGGAGGACAGCAAAATTTCTGACAATGACAGTATTTATGAGCCACCTGCACAGAAGCAGTGTAATATGCCTAGATGACTCATCACTGCATTTGTTAAACTATTTTCTCTATCTATTTTTTAAGAGTTGAGGTTCCACAGCTAGATTTTGGCTTTGAAATGACATACTGTGATTACCTCGGAGTTCGCTTTCCGCAAAATATTTGAGATAAATAATTTTTGTTCTGAAGCAGAATTGTTATTATTTTTGTTTCATAAACTCTTGCAGAACTGTAACTTTCCACAATCTCTGTGTATAGAATCTTCCCGCATTACTGCTCAGTGGCAAAGAAAGGATGCTGATCCTGTTCATGCTTGTGCATATATTCACTTGCTAAAAACATGAAGAGTTTGATTGAGCTATTCATATGCCCAAAGCTAAATATGCATGTATATTTTCCACACATAAACTGAAGGGTACTCTATTAATTAGCTAACTTTTTAAAAAATGCCTTTACTAGATATTTAATTCAATGAATACATATGGGTGGTAAGTAATAGCAAAAGAATATTAAAAGCTTTGTGATGGATTAATTAAGGACCAAAAAATTAACATAGAGAAAAATATTGATAATAAAAAGCCCAGCAGGAAATCTGCTGATAAAATAGTTACTAAAACCTACTTGTCTTCAATAGTGTTCAAGGAAATACCAATAGTCACTCAACAGCAAAAAAATCCCGACAGACTAATAATATTCTGTAATTAACAGTGGCAGTCCAGAGAGGCTGTTATTTCAGCACAGAATGCAATCAGGTTGGTCAGGTGTGATTTGTTCCTGTTCAACCCATACTGACTAGTAAATAACCCTTTCCATCTTGTGCCTGAAAATGGTTTCCATGAAGACTTTCTCCACAGTTGTCTTCAATCCTGAGGTTAGGTTGTCCAGGCCCAGAGTTCTCCACATCCTCCTTGCCTTCAAGAAGGACGTAGCAATCCCATCTGTGAGTCTTACAGCCAGATTCAAACATTTAAATAATCTCTGAATGGCAGGAATAAAAGATCTCTGCCAGGTGCCAGTGAGGTTGTCAAATATAAAGCAACAATATGGTTGGCAGTGTACGAAACTTGCTTAAATGATTTTTTTTTTCTTTTTGAATTTTTCAGCCTTGGCTAAACCAACCTCCATTTATTGGGAATGCCAACAGATATGTTAAATAAATCAGTATGTCAGCTTTTTAAAGGTGTAAAAATGAATTAAAACTTGAAAATTTGGACTCAAGTTGCTAGTAAGTTGCTGATCTTTTACAGAATAGAACATTACAGGTATTCATAACTACCCTCCCTGAAGGCCAATCTCAGTTATGTGGTTTTATCTCAACTAAATCTGAGTTATTTGATAATTTGTGAAATTGAGTGAGTCAATTTTCAACAGTCTACTTTATCAACTGTTAAATATACCTCTGAATGTCTTAGTTTGTCAAGTACACCAGCTTTCTTATTATTGCTTAGAAGAATAACAAAGACTATGTCTATTGGTTCATGCATTTTCCTTTTTCAGTTCTACTTTTGCCTTATCCCAATCACCATTTAAACTTCCTGGATGCAAAACAAGATAGTTCAAACAGCTCAGCCAGTCTTTATTGTAATAATAAATCAGAAGCAGAGTCAAGATTTTCAAAGATAATTACCTATGGAATTAACCACATCTGTTTCATTTTCTTGAAAATCTTAATTCCACTTGGTGAGCTAAACCACTACACAGAGTTCTTGCATTAGATGGAACGAGGCTCCCTTCTTCACTTAAATAGGCTTCCATATTCAGACAGACAAGATGATTTAGAAGGACAGCAATGTTTAATGGGTATACATATTGTTAAACACAATCATGAGTATAACTAACAGTGTGAATATACTGAAACGATTCAAGACAGAGTTCTGGCATAAAAATGAATAGGAACTGTATTAGACTTGAATGAGTACAAGACAAAATCATTATTCTCTCCTTATTCCACTACTGGAAATCTAAACTCCAGTACTACAGCTCTCAGACATATTCATTGTCTTTATATCAGCACTCTAGTGGTTTTGTTTGTTTTATTTTTCTTTCTCTCTCTTTTTTTTTTTCTAATTTGTGGTCAATGCTGATTTCCAAGAACTAGTACTGTTGGCTCAAATATGAATTACTGATCTTCTGACTGGAAGTGCCATCTCGCAGATCAGAACATATAATCCTATCTCACGCAGTCCACTTATCAACTGCTACAAATATCGTGTTCAAATCATGTCATGACCAAATTCCAAGTCCATTTCTTCTGTCGTCAGTTCTCTACTGTTGTTGGAGGTTTCCTTACATACAAATCAAACTGATTTTCCCTCTCTCTCTAAATCAATTTTCTTCCACAATAAAAATCAATTCTCAGTCACTTCGTCCTCCACAGTCAAAGTCAATTCACCTCACGCTGACATACATATTCAAATATCTCCCTCTGTAACTCAACACCACTTAGTGCATGCACCATCAGCATCAATTCAACCCACAATCAAGTCTTTATGAATTGATTTGGTTTGCCCACAGACAAACAAAATTAATCCCCACTCACACTTGCTGGATCAATCCCGGCTGAAATCTGTTCCCCCTCACTGACCATCCTGTTCCTCCCTTGATCACGCAGAAATGCGTTCCTACCCTGACTTGTGCCCTTCAGAAGCTCTGATCTCCTCCTACTAGCACATCCCTTTCAAGTGTTTATTCCAGCTTTCCCCTTTCTTATTCCTTGTTCCCAACTGGTAGAAGTCCAGGAAGACATATTCTATTCTCCTCTTCCCTTACTTTATACCTCTGTCCAGGGTGTCTTACACAGTATTCCTTCCTAATTCAGTGCTCCCTAATTTTCATACGTCTGTTGTTCTTCACTGTGGCTTCTTCATCCCTTGTTAAAACTCCACTAGTCCTCCTTTTCTTTAAAGCATCTAGTCATATTTCACAGGGTGTAGATCTTACCATGTTGACTCCAGTAAGTGGCTGAAGCCTGGACTGAGGGCTGCTAAGGTATTAGGGGCCTCTTCTTGACATGCAGGAAGAATAACAATCCATCGCTCTTAAGAAATTATTTCGGCAACAGATCCCAATAGCACTATCACGCCTACACATGAGACAGTCCAGCTCTAACAGGTGGAGTGAGAGGAGCTACATGTCACTTCTACGGAACGGCAGGCCTACTATGGGTGACAATTTGGGAAGATATTTTCAGCTTTAGAAGACCCCTGAATAGTCCTTACAACCCCTTAAACGCCTTTTAATTTCCTGTTGGAACATGATAGGACATGGTAGGCTTAGGAAGAAAACTTTCAAATTTACATATTATGCCTCTGTAAAATAGTCTCACTGAGTGTCTCAGTTTGAAAAGAACCTCTTTATAAGTAGCATTTTTTAATTTTCTCAACATACGTTTAGCACAATCCCATTTCACTTTATTGTTTCAACTATAAAGAAGAAAATATACAAACTGTGTTCATAGCGTTACCTTTTTAGTACTGATTACTAGTATCTTGGCCAGTAATTCTAAAACTTAAGTGGTGACAGAATAAAATGTAAAAGGATATGTCATGCAGTTATAGTCACATGGAGTTTGAAGCCTATTCATGTACAGGAATGAATTTCACTGAGAACTATAGGATGTTCTTAATATCCAGCATATTTTCCTTTCATAAAAATCCATGTAGTGTTCCACTAAGTTTAGTTAAATATAAGTTGAAATACTGCATTGGATCAAGGAATTAATTCTACCTGTACCTTTTCTTCTCTTTTATTTATTCACTTACGTTGCTCAAGGTGCTAGTACTTTCTTGCATACTGATCTTTTGAGATTTCAATACATAGTTCTTGGAAACATATCCCTGTTGGTGTAAATTGTCACAATTCCATTAACTATCTTCTCTGAACATCTCAAACCCAATCCTTCCCTCTAACAAATATTTGTGGGATGTCATTTTTTTAAAATGTTTTACAGATGGACTCTGAAGAAAACCCACCCACTCATCATATGTCTCTCATGGTGGTTTTATACCTTTCTGTGGATTTTCTTCCAGTCTTTTCTGATTATGTTTTGAGAATAATTGTTTTATAGCTCAAGAAGAAGGAAAAATGAAAACATAAGCAAATATTCTAAATATTATCCAACCAGAGTGTCTCCACCATTCAGCTTTTGAGTAAGACTTCAGCTGGAGTTAGATATGATAGAAAAGTGCATGCAGAAAACAAATGAGATCAATAGTCAAGTTTTGATGTGAAAATAAGAGATGTCTTATCCAGATTATCCAAAATAAATTATATGGTCTGATGACATTCACCTTAAACTTTATTTCAATGCATAAAAACAGAAGACCTGCAACTGCAGTGGCTAGGCTGTGTTAATGTGCTTCAAGTTTTTTTGACAAACACATGATGATACCAATCACAGAATTACACTTCTGTCTCAGCACTTCCACAATACTAGTCTATCTGATAAATAAGTTCAGAAGACTTTGCTCTTTCTAGCAGAATAAACAAAGGGCTTTCACCTTTGTTCCCCAAAATAAAATTTACACTGTTTTAGGAGAAAGTAATTTTATTTGTTCATGATTGTCTTTAGCTGCTGCCTCTACCAGCATTCAAAAATACCATTTATGTGTTCTGTGTGTAATGAAACTCAGTGTGAAAAAGGGAAAAGCTTTCAACAATCATCATAAGTGCAAACAACAAAACAAAACAATTATTTTGTTGGCGTAGAGCAAGTCATGGCTGACTGCTTTCCTGGAAACCTAGTGTATGAGGGTTCCAGTTCCATCCTCTTTATAAATGTATTAGTACCTATTGTTTTAGCACCAGGTGCACATATTTGTCTACAAATTATTTTCCTTCTGAAGGCCAAAGAACAAAAGCCAAAAAGCCCTAAATTGGAAAATAACCTTATCCAAGCTCATCTAGAGGAAATCCAACACTCCGAGCTCTATCATTCCAAAAAACATGAAGACAACACAAGGGAACTGCTATATGTGCATTATAGAGAGAAAAAGGACATTATTTACTCAAGAAAACTCACACAGTCTCACTGAGAGATTAGGGGAAGTAATGTTCTTTCCCTTTACAGCAAGCCAGTAGGAGTGTTATGAGCCACACTGCCAAAAGATGCAAGGGGCATAGAAGTAAGGGACTCTTATTTCTGACAGCAGGTTCACCCAGGAAAACTCCTGCAGAGCTTAGTGCGACCCTGCAGCTGCTGGAACTACTGGGGACATTCTCATTGCACCGAGAGGCCTCAAAGAGCTGGTGTAGCCCCCAGTGTGTTCTCAGCCATCGTCTTTCATGTCATTTAATAACCAGCAGTAAGGTATCTTCTGCCTAGTATTGCAACTTCTGAATATGTTACTTCTGTAATTTGAGATACATCTGGTTACCCATTTTCTTCTCGAGTATCAAGTCTAATGTCTTTGATTTCAATAACAGTTTCATGTAATTATTTAGCAGTAAGAAAAAAATCTGAAGCTTATTTTATCACTTATTATAGGTCTTGCTGTACAGTCAGAACAATGAAGTTCTTGTGTTAAATGACTGAAAGCGTGCTCAAAATATAAAGTTACACGATGCTTTGTTTTTGCCATTTTCTTTTTTCCTCTCCAAAGACTTGGTTGAGAGACTGCACAGCTGAAGTGTTGTACCCATGTAAAAATGGATCAGATTCATAAGAACAAATAGATAAATAGAATGGCACTAAAAAAAGTCAAAATACTTTAAGTTTTATAGGAATTTTTACAATTATCTCGCTCCTGCAATTCAGATTAAATAAATACTTGCAAGTCCTTGTGATCACATTGTAATGGCAAACAATGGATACCATGACCTGAAGCGATTTTGGAAAACATCACACTGAAAATCTACAGCAAAGCTTCATGCCTTAAGTGTTTAATGTTAGAAGCTATAAGGAAATCCACTCAGGTAGTGCCAGTTTTCTGCAACTCTGGTTTTCCAATTTTGAATTATTTTAAAGAACACACTTAGAATATTCAGATAGATTTTTGACAACTTACATAGAGTCACCTAAGAGTAGAAATTAATCCTCCCTTTTACACTATGATAGTACAACCAGCAGCACCACTGCTATTAAGGAGCAGGTATTAGTCAGGATATAACCAAATACAGATTTCAATTTAAGCTTTCATATTTAGAGATCTTCAAACATCTGACACTGTTAGTCCTGCAACCAAAAGCTATGAAGAGATGCAAGGTGAATTAGCTGTACCAGAAGAAGTTGGGAAGGGAGGGACTTATCCTGGCAGATCAAACAGTGTCAAAACTACTGAGCAAAGTCACTCCTCCATAGGGAAGTATTTTATTTGGAAAGGCCATTTCAGTCCTCTGTGAAGTCAAAAGAATACATCACTTTCACCTGTGATCCCTTTTTGCTTAAGTTCACATAGTTAACACCAGCAGCTTAGAACAGGAAAGCAATGTGTTATAGTTGCCAGTAGTGATTTCCACAAACGCAGTTCACTGATTTCTATGTTAAACACTTTTTAGAAACCCTCTTTCCTGTCGAGAAGCGTAGGTATGGGTTTGGTATTCAGTGGTACAGGTACCAATAACATTGTGCATTTGATTAGCTTTCACTGAAATATGCTGCTTGGCTCAGTAATGACACAGTTTAGAAATAGATGTCTAGAGAGTCATTAAAGTTCTAAGCCATATGGACAACATTCACCTCTGAGGCAGTGACAGAAATAATCGGGTGGAATAAAGGGGGAAAGAGGCTTGGGAGCCGGTAGATGAGTTTGCTGTTCAGAGAAAACACAACAAGAAAGGAATAGGAAAGGGGAGTTTCTTGAGAAGGGCAAGAGGTTTTAGAAGTGGAGTATTTTCACTTACTTTTTTACCCATCCTGGTTCAGTTTGTCACCAGTTGCTCACCATACGGGGCCATCTCTCTCTCCTGTGAAGAACCTCTGGGCTCTTTCGCCTTCCATGATGAAGCTCTCTGTCCACAAGTCCCACTCCAGTCTCCAAAAAGTCCTAGGTAGGTCTGTGGGTAAAATAGGTGCATGTTTACTCTGCATATGCTTTGAACCACCTCTGTATATAGGGATGAATGAGGCAGATTAAGGGAAATGTAATAAAAGTCACAGCAAGAAGGCCAATGGTCAGGCAGTCTCTTCCTCTAGAGGTTCACCACTGGGTTTAAATGAGTAAGTGAATCTTAGCTGGCAATAACAAGTAACGTCCTTCATCGGTTATATGTAAAACAGAAAATAACACTCAGAAATGATTATTGCCTTCTTAAGCAAAATGATTTTGTGGATAAATGAACACAGAAAAAGGCAGGCTCCAAAAATATCTCGTACTTGTTTTTTTGGGTGGAGGAAACAGGGAAGCAGGGGAACACTGCAAACTCACATGAAGTGCAGCAGCAGAAAGCATGAAATGAAGCCAAAGCAATTAAGGATGTGTGAACTGCTGCTAGCAGGGAGGATGCAAATTACTCACCTGTACATTTGACTTTCCAAATTATTAAGGAACTTTGGGAATGAAATCATCAGTCTTGGGGGTGATGGGATCAACTAAGTACCTAGGAACCCAGGTGGGAGTAGAGGGGAGACAGGAACAGCTTTCTGCTTTTAGAGGGGGGTTTGTCCTCTATAAAAACAGCAATGGAGGGATATCAGTAGGTGAAAGGAAGAAACTGAGAAATAAGGTACAATTCCAAAGTTTGATAGAGAAGACAATTTTCTTTTCTCCCGTTTCTTAAGCCTCATACCAGAGGAAGACAGTACTGTGCCACTTATAGAAGGCAAAGGATGGGTAGCAGCTATCATGTGGAAGCAATTAAGGTAGGAATGAAGGCCAACACCTCAAAAGTTCTCAGATGAGGTGAGTTTACCAAGCCGCTACACAAGTGCCACACGCACCCTTTGCTGCCACGTAAGGGCACAATGTCCACCAGCCTGGTGGCTCAAGGCTAGCCCCTATGTTTGGATAGCGTCATCATGAGAGAGAAGAGTTAGAGAAGGGCAATTCCTAATTCTCCTTCAGAGGCCATTTTGGTTTAATTTAGGAATTAACTTCTGTTACAGTCATTGTCTCTATAATGATGTGAAAGTAAAGAAAAAATAAGAAAAGGTCTTGCTACATTCTCAATATATTTGTATTTCTGTACTAGAATTTGGCTCTTAGATATTTAACTTACATGTACTTATGAAACAAATTTATTTTTTCTCCTTCTTAGGGACTGTAACCAGGCCAATATGTGTTATTTTCAACTGTTTTCAGTATTACGTTTTCCTCTCTTAATATTTGTTTTCAGGTATCGTTGTTGGCTCAATTTTCCAGAGCTCAAAGACGTGTGGAAATTTCATATTCCATTCAACACTTTCTCATGAGATATGAAAAGTGTATTCATAGAAAGCAGTTGTATTTGGGTTTAACATTGTTAGCATTTCCTCTCATGAGGGATATTAAATAATTTCATGCACAACTGCTCAAAATATTTTTTAAACTTCTGTAAACATAAGATTGCCAAAATCTAACATATGTTATGTGGTATTTAATCCTCAAGAGGAACTGAAGGAACAAAACACTTCTGCTAAAGTAATTAATAAGCACCAATACAGATACCTAGAAGCTGTTCTATCAAAATGAATCATATCCTCCTGTAAGTCACACCCAATATTTAGCAGTCTAAAAAAGAAAATTCAATACACAAGAATGCCGGCTAAAACGAGTGCTGAAATCTTATGTATCGAGATCAAATCATCAAAGCTGTGCTACCTTCTGGTGCTCCTGAATTAGGAAAAATAGGGAAGTTATTTGTAGAAAATTAATTTTGCCTATGAGAAATCTGCTTTGGCACAGCATATGAATCCTGTGGGGACTGGCGATTAAGGTTAAAGTGTATGCTAATGAATTATTGAAAGTAAATTAAAAACCAGGAGAGTTCCCTAACTCCATTACGTTCATAAAGGTATTTTTAGTTGCCACTTACAGAAGTGGCAGATAAGTCTTACTTTTTGTTTTACTGCAATTTACGGTATGCAAGATTCTCTGTTAAATGAATCCCATTATAGTACTTGGTAAGTATTACAGTATTTCATGTATTTTGTGCTAATATTTATTAAGCAAAAGTAGAAACAGTTGATAATGAAGTCAATGGATTAAGCTCAGGTCACGTGTGAATCTTTTTAATCAACACAGACTTCCTCAGGATGTAACAAAAATTTAGAGCTCTTTCTATCAGTTCAGTGGAAAGCTCTTGCCTATAGTTGCTGGGCAGTGCTGTTCGGTGAGGTCTAGAGGAAAATGCTTCCAGTTCAGGATCCACAGTCTCAAACCTTCTCCTTTCATTCTTTTCCCTTCAATGTGCTACGTAGGATGTACCATATGAAACCTTTGTGAAGATGCTGTTGGTGTTCACAAGAATGTCCTCTTACATATTAGGCAGACCGCTTATCAAAGAAGAGATCAGATTCAATTTGTTTGTTAGGGTTGAAAATCACATCTGCTAGCCTTGGGACACTGCTCCACCTGGCCACAGACAGGGGAGCAAGGGAAAAGGTATTTTCTCCTCCTTCCTTCAAGGTATAACAGCACAGAGAAAAAAAAATAAAATTCAATGAACTGGAAAAGGAATAATAGGGAGAGTCTGTATCTTAATCAATGAGATATTTCATTGGATTACCATTGCTATTTCTGAAATTAGAACTGCTTAACTGTTTTACGCTGCGCTGAATGAATGCTTAGAGTAAAAAATAAAAGTCAACTTCTGAGTCTGTATTAGAATCATGGACACCACCATCGGTAGTATCACTAGGCTATAAACTCATGCTCCCTTGTTTTCTTAATATTCCTGGTATTACTTTTTTTTAAACTATTTACCATATGAAAGTTTTACACAAAATCTTAATTTATATATTTGTATTTTCACTGTTTATAATAATTTCAATATTATTTTTTATGACTGGCTTAGATTTTGTTCTGTTTTTCTTTTTTTTTTTTCCAGTAATCTTTATTGAAAGGATAATTAAAAAAAAAAATTATCTTTGCTGATTTTTGGTTTTGTTTTTGATAATCCTCTTGATACTGATTACAAAAGTCTGGATAGTTTAAGATACTATTAATAAAATGCAAGGCATTAGTAAAATAAAAAGCCTATATTTCTTCATCTTCACAGCATAAAGAATGAAAACTTCCCACTTACAGCTTTAAATACCGTCCAGGTCAATTGTCATGCAAAGACATTATCATAAGTAAATAATGCAGTTCTTATGGTTCAATTCCAAGAAGTTATTTCATTCAGTTGCCATTATTTGGTCCCCATTTTTTTACCCTGAATGAGGTATAAGTGACCCAGAAATTAAAATTTCTTTTTCCTTTACAGAAGGTTCCTCCAGTTGAGTATTTAGAAAATTAGTTGGACTGCATAACTAACTGTTGCTGCCTTTTCCATAAGTGCTTCTGTTGTGGAAACATTCTGTACGCTTTTGCAAAAATAATACATTAATTTACACTAATGATACAACTACTATAGTATTACACAATTTTTCCCACTACCACCTCTGCACAGGATCTATCCACGTGGATCAAAGTCAGCACTCCTCCAGGTGGAATTACATGGCTTGCTCTAGGGCACAATGTAGCTCACTCAATAGAGATATGTGTAATTTATTTATTTTTATTCTTAGTTGAAGAGGCTCTTAAATATTTTTACCACAAAGCAAAATAAAGTGGGCATGAAATTTTGGCTCATCAGCGGATAAGATGTACATTAACCTAAGCTGCCTGTGATTAAACAGGCTGAGAGCAGAGCAAGCTTAATTAAATAGATGGAAGAATTTAAGAATCAGATTAAAGAACGGAAGATGAAAACCCCATGACGATGAACCCTTTATTTAACAGAATATTTATAAAACAGGTGTTTAACATACAATTTTTGCATCTTCTAAGCAGGATGTGGTTCCACAAAGTATGGTTTTGAAGGTTTTGGAGACCAAAATACACTTTTCTAAAAAAAAAAAAAAATGTGGGAACTGCCTACTAGGCACCTTTCAACTACATCGCAAATTTACTTTTTCACTAAACACAATGCATTTTTATAGATGTTATTATTTTTTTCTCATTCTGCCAACAGCCCAGCCCTTCCCCCAGCATCAAGACTCTTGGATCCACTCGTCAACTTCAGTTCAACAAGCAGGAGAGGTCTCAAAGATACAAAGTTCAAGAACTTGAAACACGAAAATCAGCAGCTTGAGAGGAAAACCACTTTCCCTACAGAAGGAAAGCTTGAGAGTTCAACATCATAGTCCTGTTTCACCAAACAGTATATTTTAGCTGTCTGGTGAGCGCACACCAGTTGCTCACCCACCGCAGCACGGTGGTGCCTTCTCCAGCTAGTAGCTACGGGCTGTTGGAACCTGCTGACACCATCTCATGGTTGGTGGGCAAAGCAGAAGTACTGGGCATGAGAGAAACTGTGGTTCCAGGTCTTCTGTTTTGTGGATGTAATGTGAATGTAGGATACACATTTACAAGAAAACAGGCTTCCTTGTTTCACAAGGTATCTTTCCAGGTTTTCATCACACAGCAATTCTTTGGCACAAAGCTGAAGCTGAAATACTCAAAAAAACAGGTTCTGAAAGAAGCTGCACTGAGAACTTCACATTTTTCACAGCTCAGCAAACACTGGCATGGAAAAGCTCTGTTAACATGGTCCACATATTTGTGCTGAAAATAACAGTTAGCTGTAGACATACACATCAAGACAGAGATGTAAAAAATTCCAAATATTTTTCCACATAAACTCAGAATGACAAAATATCATCTGCTAACACAAAGCAGTATAAAAAACCCCAAAATCTCATTTTGCTAGATATTTAAGCTCAGTAACTGTCTAAATGAAAGGGCATTTTCACTCCCCGCTTTTAAGAAACCAAAATTTATAGCAGTATAGTAGGAGTCTTCAAGGTCAAAGGGTATATAGTCTGCTTGCTGCAATATAATCTGACATGATAAATCATGTACAAGCAGCCAGCAGTGCTGCTATCATGAATTTGTAGAAGGAGAATAGAAAATGATTTTTACAAAATATTCATTAAACTATATAGCAATTTCCATTTTTTATGTGTTCTGTTTTACTGCTTTATTTTTCTTTCACAATAAACAATCTTTAAAAAAAAAGGCCTTTCTCTTTCTTATCTCTCCTCCAACAAACATTATGCCACAGAGAAAAGACTGCTAGTAGGATAGTTTTAGAGAGAGTAGGTAGAGGCTTTCTTTGGGACTATACCAGTACCATATAAAAAGGATTTTTCATGAAGTATGAAGAAGCGACACATATTCAGTCTTTTGTTGTTATGAAAAAACACATGCATAACGTTCCTGAGGATGATGGCAGAGGATCAGAGCTTTCAGAAACACCTTAATCTGCTGCTTGCTCTGTTTGCATTTCACCTCAAGGAAGAAGTAATTACAAGATTGACAAAAGAAGTTATTGAATTTGTTTAGTGCTAAATCCTGCAAATATGTTAGGATGGTTGAAAACTATAAAGAACCAAAATCTCCACAGAACCAATAACATAATATTGAAGCACCTGAAAGATATGTTTTACAAGATACAAAAGATAATGCTGAAACAGCCTACACCATGATTGAAGGGTGGGAGTGGGACGGAATTTGAGTCTAGCTTGCAAATCTTTGGACTTTCAACACAAGATTTTATAGGCAATATAGACTAATAAAATTGCAATAAATACGAATTAAAATGGGAAAAATACACCGAATCCAGTACATTAATCAAACCAAAGCAGCTGAGAATCACTTTACTCTCAGATAGGATGGGATACAGAGAATCAGAGTGAATTGCATTACTTAACAATACCAGCTATCATTTAGTGGTACTGCTAGAATAGGCTTTCAAGGTGCCGTAGACAAAATGCTGTTTTTTTCCACCTCTCCTTACACAACTTACTAACAAGGCTGACTTTAATTCATTGCAACGTGCAAGGGAATTTTTTCAAATTGAAGAAAAGAAGTGGCCATGGCTTCTCAGAATTTAACCACATTAGGAAAAATTCTAGGACCTCATACCAGAATGAATCCTCTACTAGCAATTTTTTCTTTTTTCCATTATTATTTTAAATTTTCATATGACATTATGTCAGCACTTTATACTGCTATGTTATACTTCATGTTCTTTGTCATTTATAAACCAGTACTTTACATTTCTCTTTAGGATGATCTTTCAGTGGATTTAGATTACTTCTACCCATATTATTTGTTCAAGGAAATGAGGGTAGATAGAGCTGGAGATAGTTACAAAGGTGGGAAGGGGAACAAATCTCAAGGGATAAACCTGATCCATTTCCCCTGTATTAAACAGGCTTTGCTACTGACTTAATTAAGAGGCTCTGAATATGGGGAAAGGGTTGCCTATCAGTCTTCTAGGAAAGTTTCTCCGCATCTACTTTTTTTTATTTTATTTCACTTCTTGTGTGTATTTAAAGAGAGTTAAAAATTCTATGCATTTAGAAAAAGAATGAAAAGCCTCATGCTAACTGTACTTGTTACCTGTTGCAATTGATTATATGTAATTGCTAAAACTATTATCTTTTTTGTTGATATTATCTGTTAAATTCCAGCATGAAACAAAGTAAATGAAATATATCTTTTTTGTTTCTGTTTCATGAGAAATCCAAGAGAAACAAGTTAATAAGTTTTTTCCCTGCGAATTTTCCTAAGTCCCTACAAATCATTATTTCAGTACCTCAGAGTTTGGAATTGAACCCCTTTTTAAAAGGAAGAGGCTTACTTTTTCTCTTGAGTGTGCTAATGTTTTCAGGGAATACACACTTTTCTCCCTTATGATCTGGATGCATATTTTGGCATACTTTTGCAGGTCATACGTAGAATCATATAATGACAAGACTATCCTATGGTGAAATAGTAGGAGCTTGTGGGCATAGACACCTGGACCCGGACCTCTGTAGAATAAGTGGATTGGATGCAAGTCTCATGCAGCAGATATGATCTGTAAGTTATTTGACGGACCATTTAAATTTCAATAATACTTCACTGAAAGAGCCTTCTTTTATTACACTTCTAAAAAATAGGCACTGTCCACCAAATGTGGTTTTTATTTACAGGCTAGCAGCTGATAAAAATAGTCTGTTTTATAAATGTGATGGCTGGCTATTTAAGTGTTTTGTTATTATTATGGTCTTTTAGGAACCTTAAGATTCATAGCTTAAGTCCTTTGTTAGCTTGTCAGAAAGAACTAAATTCCACCTGTCTTTATTTTATGATAAAAATAAATGCCCCCTTATTTAACACGTTTTAATGCTATTTCCAGTGTTAGCTGGTGCCTATAACTAGCAATAATGAAGATCAGTAAATGTGTCGTTCATTCAGGACAGCTGAGGATATTCACATTGGCCACTTACTTCTAAAGAACATAACTGTTTGAACTACCCAAAAGTTGGTAATTTAAATAAACATATGCAACCAAGATATTAATTCTAATATTTATTTCAGGAATAAACTATTTACCGCACAAAATTACTGACTCACTCACAGATAATAATACATAAAGGCCAACCCCCTAATCTAGGAAATACCTGCCATTTCTTTTTGGACTATCACTGATAGTATCAGCATTAAAAAAGGGAAGAAAGACTTGACTAAAACAACCCTTTTCCCTTATCTCGGGAATGGCAGGAGTGCAGTATTTATTAGCCAACTGTATACATTTTGCACCTTATTTCCCGTAGACGCTAACTCAGAACACCTGGGCCACATGACCATCTGCCTTTCAAGTTGCAACATCAAATGCACTGCTGCTCCACTCCCTGGGCAAACTCTAGCAGAACATCAGATTAGGGATGTTAAAAGCTCTCATTTTTACACAAGAAACCTAGTAGTGGTACTTATTAGCTGAGAAACTATTTTGACTCTTTTTATATGGTGAAGCTTGAAAACATTATCCCTGTGAGGGACATATAAATGGAAATTAGATGCTGCTTTTTGCCCAGAGAGCAAGCAACTATCAGCACCATTGAACGTTTGCTTTTCCTTTTCTTCTAAATTCTTTCGAACAAAAAGGCCAGCTGGCATTATTTCAATTGCTATTATTTTCTCAAGGTTTAAAGAGTAAGCCAAACTCACAATTACCATACATCTAGATGGCAGACAGTCAGTATATAATAGATAAATCTACCAGCATTGATGATTAGCCTTTAGCTTTTGAGAAGTCCCACTCATACTGCACTCATCATTTAATTTAAAATCTATCATATGAAAATTAAATGCACCTCTCAAACCTGCTGTTATTCTTCATTCCACTTCTTTTCTCTGGGTGTGACCACATTCATTATAGTAACTGTGGGCTGCCATTTATAACTTTCCATGTCTTTTGTGTCCAGTGAACTAGAAATAGCTCAACCCAGTTCATCTGACCTACTGAACAGGTGCCTTTACTATAACCAGAGGCTAACAGAGTACATTAAATATTATTTTGAGTCACTAAATGCAGAAGTCCGCAGTATATGCAAGCTCTTATACTTCAGGACAGATTTACTATTCAGGTAAATAGGTATAATCCTGTCTTCAAAGACTGAGTAATTTGCAAGGAAACTAGGGCTCCAGTAGAATTTACAAATTTCGGGAATGGCACGGTCTTACCTATTCTGATTCACCCTCATAGGTCTAAGGGTCCTGTGCCATGTGAAAACTGCACAGGAACTGACAGAGCCTCCAGCTCTTACACAGAAACCTTCTCAAATTCCACAGAAGCAGGGAAAGAAGTCCTAACTGAAGTCCTAACTTCCAAGGTCCTAACTGTAGACATCCTGTTCTCAAGAACAGTTTCTATAGAAGCAGTGCCTATAAATGTCACAGAAGCCACGACTGGGTGCTTTATTGCTCCCAAACACCTATTAATCAGTAGTAAGAGAACAAAAATTTAAGCCCTTCTGAAACAAAGTACTTAATACCACTGTTAAATTCTGCAGAATTAGAATGGTTGCTGAAATTTTTGTTTCATGCTTTTCACTGGCAAACATGACCCTCACCTGTAGTTAACAAATAAATGCAGCTTGTTCAAGTAACTTCAGAAAACAGTCTCTAAAAAAAAGCCCAACTGCTAATTTTTATCATTCAAAATACAGAATAAAACCAGACCTGGTTGTATCTCTATGCTCCCCCCAAACTGGACAGCATAAGTTTTAAAACCAAAAGCTGATTCAGTTACTAGGAAAGTGGCTTGGGAACTGGAACATCAAGACTGAACTCTGAGCTGTTACAGAAGGACTTGAAGGACCTTTCTACTCCCTATCTTCATTNCAGAAAAGAAGAAACTAATAACGATGATGATAACACTAATGAAATTACAACAGTAATAATAAAAGGTTTGGAACATACAAGTGATGCACAACGCAATTGCTCACCACCCGCTGACCGACACACCCGTTAGTCCCCGAGCGGCGATGCCCCCCCCAGTTCCTCAAACGTCATATGGTATGGAATACTCCGTTGGCCACTTTGGGTCAGCTGCCCTGACTGTGTTCCCTCCCAGCTTCTTGTGCCCCTGCAGCTTTCTTGCTGGCTGGGCATCAAAGGCCGAAAAATCCTTGACTTTAGACTGAACATGACTTAGCAACAACTGAAAACATCAGTGCGTTATCAACATTCTTCTCATCCCTAGCTCAAAAACATAGCACTGTACCAGCTACTAGGAAGACAATTAACTCTATCCCAGCTGAAACCAGGACACTAAGTCAGAAAGGTATCAAATTCCCGACAGTTAACATTCCAGCCAAAATGACCAGAAATGTCCATATATAAGTTTTCAAAATTTATAATGGGAATATCCTGTTAACAGCAACAGTAGCTGCCATGAAAGAGCTATGCCTGGCAGCTGAGATCACCACAGTGCCTCAGCAGGCTTTGAGTCTTTGAGGCAGATACTCTCACCTTTGGATTAGGCAGCCTTGGAAAAGTATGCTTTTAGTGATAACTGCAGACCAAAAATTAGTGTGATTAACACAGTTATCCATAAACACCAATTCAGCAATTGCATTTCTGTTGCTAGTCTACAGAACTACCTCTCTACTGTAGATCTGTCTTTTTTGTACAGACTAAAATGTACGTGGAATTTGAGCTACCTTACAAGTGCAATATGGCTAATGCTTGCTACACCATTAATAATGATGAAGAGAAATCCCATGAAGCATTTATATTTTAAATCCCAAAGAGAATTCTAATGTTAATGTAGAGGTCTCCAAAACTAGAGCTCCATTCATAAATGGAAATGGAAAGAGAGTTCAAAGTCACACGCAACCTAGTATCTACAAAGGGATCTGGGGTTGCAGCCCTTCACTTGAAATAATTAAGAGCAAATCTGGAAACTGCCATCTTAATAGAAAAATACATTGCTGCACATCTTTAGCTTTTAAATGTTTTGGTTAGTCATTGACCAAATCGGTCTGCAGCTACTAATTTTCAAAAGCAGCCGTTTGGTTTACAGAGCAACCACAGTATGTGGATTGTAAGTATCAGGAGTCTTTGTTCAAAGTAGTACAATTCTAAAGAAAAAGCACTTTGTTGGTCATTACTGCAAAATTCTTTTTTACAATTGAAACCTGTGCCTGTTCACCTGGGAAGAATTTTAATACAGAAACATTTTAAACGTTAACACCTACATAATAGCCTACAGAATGTGCCTAATAAAGGCTGATTTACCACTGTATTTGATTAAACTATATCTCCATCTGCAGAAGGTAAATGGATTCTTAAATTACTGGGGATAATTATAGCCCACAAACCTTGTAGACCCCTTGCATCAGTCCCTGTGCAATGAATAAGGCAGCAGCTCCACCTCACCTTACTGTCTGTGTATGCTGAGTTGTACAATGAATGCTGTATAATATATACATGTATAATATCTCTAAGTATGAAATTAAACCAAATGAATCAGTTAAATCTCACGAGGTATCCCCTTCCAAAGGCATAAGAAGCTTAGAAAGAACTCTACACTAGTGCTGACCCTCTGTGCATAGCAAACATCTCTCCTTACTACAACCACTGAATCCCCTTTCAAAAAGAGAACAAACCCCAAAATACATCGCTGGATACATCTAAATCTGCACCAAAGATCATGTTGTGATGGTTATCATGACAGGGGAAAAAAATGTTATTATATCAGTATTTCAATCTTCTAAACTACTTATATTCTAACATCTTCAAGAATTGCAGGTTCCTACATTTCACAAAAAAAGTTATCAAGACATTCTTTAATTTTTAAAAGCGGAAAAATAAAACATGACTGTTGCTGGTTTTCCTCAATCTATCAGGTGTTTCTCTGCTTACACATGTAGTATTAGTAACATACAGCTACACTGCAATTCAGACCTGACAGATGATTTGTAACTCAATCTCATAACTTGTGCAGAAGTTCTGGTCTTTGAAATGACCCTAAAAAAGGAGAAAATAGAAATACATAACAGAAGCAGAACAATCAAAAGTAGTTGTGGTTTGGGGTGTGTTTTGGGGGGATTATTTTGGTTTGCGGGTTTGTTTTTTTTCCTGTTAAATGCCTAAAACACTGAACAGCCCAAATGCTCCAGTAAAGCCAAGTTGAGCTGAAATTTTAGCAGGCAAATGTTCTGAACTCATCCAAACAAGGTTATTTAAAGTAATTTCACCTAAACATCAAGGGAAATTTAGCAGATAGAAGGATAATTGTTAGGTAATTGTTGAAAAAACAGTTTTATTTAAAATGGACACACCATCCTAAACTCAATGTTTCTGTATTAATGATGTACTGAAGCTGATTTTTAGACAGAATCAAGCTAACATACAGATTGTATTTTGATATCACATTTTCCAACTCCAGTTACAACAAAGAAGGCACAAAGATTTGAGGACTTTTGAATCTCACTCTGCATGCTGTAGTCTGTCTTCTAGAAAGGACAAAGTGAGAAAAAAGGGGCCATAAAATGTTTTCTTTTTTGATAATGGGAAAAAATTGTCCAGTTTCCAATTTTGTTGTTGACTTCGGTGATAAGAAATCTGCTGTTAATGAAACCTTTGATGATAATTAATTTAACAGCAAAAAAAAAAAGCGATTCATTGTCTTTTAATTTAATGCCAAAAATTACCCTTTTTGCTGGTATTTTATAAAAAAAGTCTGTTTCCCTTGAAAAGCCCCTAGGCAATAGTTTTAAAGTCTAGAGAAAGTAGAGAGAGGAAAAAGAAAAGATTTGGCAGGACACTAATATTAAAAAAAAAAAAAAAAATTAAGAGGTTTAAGCCAAAATATCTTGACAATAAATATCTATCAAATGTTTATTATTTTCAGAAATGCTGTGTTAAGACACAAAAGGAAAACTTAGGGTATTGCAGTGGCACTCATACCTAACTCCACAGCTGCTACAACTATAGCACAAACTTTGGTTCCGCATCACTTCTGAAACATACCCGAGTAGTATTCCTCTTCTAAAGAGATGTAAAACAAAAACACAAGGGTCTGGGTACATCTCACCTAGTTTTAGACATCTAAATGAAGCAACTAAGTTAGAATCTCCTGTTCCTTTAAGGACAGTAGAGAAGACAAGCACATCCAGAATGCTCATTTTATGATTCAAAGGGTCTCCTGGAGATGTTTGTCTTCATTCATTGACTGTAGAGGTGATGTATAACAGTTAAACACCTAAATTAGAGACCCCAATTCAGTACTTAAAAGTTATCTGGGCCAAAGCAGCTTAGAGATTGTCTTTACAACACGACACCTGCAACAGAACTGGGAACAGGACCTCATCAAGACTCTTGTCAGAAATTCTCCTTTACTGATAAAAGAATGGGTCAGGAAAAAAGGAAAATAACCCTCCCTTCTTCCCAAACTGCCCTCCATAAAATCACATCTAGAGAATGAAGTTATATGTAACTAGATCAGTGAGAACGCACTACATACAGCACAGACGATTCACCATCTCCAGTTGTAATTTATCCTTGACTGCTGGGTTGTCCCATACCATGCCAGTGCTCTTGCGGAATCACTTCAGGTACCCCTGACACCCACGCACCTGCTCCAGTGTCAATCCATGCAGCACTGGCTTGGCCGCTCATGCGCTGCAGATAAGCAGAGTAAGGGCTAAGCGATCTCACCGAGTCGCTTACACTGGCACTAGATCAGCCCAGACTGATATGCTTCACATTATCCAGCTCTGCAGAAAACAACCTATCCAAAGATAATTTGGTGCACATCTCTAGATGGACAAAATCTGCTCCATTTTGTGGGGAGATTTCCACACACTATGTTTCTTCCAAGCAAATCTGATCAGCAACTTTTGCTTGCACCAATACATTTTAGAAGAATAAAATAAATCAATTGGCATGTAAGCAAAAATATAAGGAACACGACAAATGAAGAATATGTTGGAAATACGTTAGTTCAGGTCTCAGTATTTCATGTCTAGGATGTAGAGTAACTAAATTCCTATTTTTAATTATTGCTTTATGTTGTACTATCACTTGAGTCTGAACTCCAGAATGAGTGAATAATTAAAAAAAAAACCAAAATGACAAAACCCAACACATCAAATGTAGCTTAGTAGGAAAGAAAAAAATAATGGCATTACTTTTTTCTTTTTGTTTTCTCTAGGCCAAGTATTCTAGTGTTATGACTGAGGAATCCAACAGCCATAACACAAATTGTGCAAAAAGGCAAAAAACAAATTCTAGCAGATTTTAGATTGCAATAGACATTTAACTGCCATGTTCCCTAGCACTGAATGAATGATGTTCTGAGGGTGGAGAATGAAATTAAGGTTTGAGGTACAACATATAACATCACTACAATGTACAGTGTGATTCTGGACCTATCACACAGATGAACCACTACTGAAGGGAATTCCCAATGCTTAGTTGAAACATTACTCAATGGACGATCACAGCTGCTTGAGAATCTTCACAGTGTCCTGGAATTAGATATATGTTCCCAAATAATTTCATTAATCTGGAAAATGATGCTGTCACCTAATAGTTTTCATATAATACATTTTATTTAATAAAAAAAACTGGGAGTTACTAGGACAACTACAACATAATATGATTGTTTTTCTAACACTCAGGCACATTAAAGGAGAAACACACTCCTCAAGTCACATATGTTCTATTGTAAATTTTCAATTTTGCTCTAACAGATGGGATAGCTGAATTACAATAGAATCATTTATGTGTGAGGGAAACTGCAATTTCTTCTTCAGTCCATGTTTTATTTGTCATAGTAATTGATGCTGGGTCTTTTGACAACAAACAACTCTTTAGCCTGTAGAATTTTCTTGCTATGCTAGTAATACTGATACCGCTCCTCATGCTATGCAATGCCTATAGAGAGACAATATAAAGAGTAGAAAATATAGCACATTTAATGAATGACCAACGCTATATGTTGACCATGAAAAGCAACCTGACATACATTTCACTCAGTTCTGAGTTATCTCAGACATTTCAGAGTCCCTGGTTCATCCTTGCGGACTGACCTTGTGCAACTGCATGAAGCTTGCTTACTGCTCTGTCTATATTTTCTCAGAAAGTGGGTGAGCAAGTCCAAACACAGTACGGTACCTTGCCATTTTTTTGCAACAGACAAAGCCAGTCATCTTTTGCAAGGAAATTAAGAACATGAACATAAAATAATTTTGTATGCGAGACTTCCTGTATTAGTCACATTTGCAAGTTGACATCAGGTCAGCTTTAGCTAGCGCTAAAACATTTTTATGTATGACAGTTTCAGCCACAGTTAACACTCTTCTGCAACTAAGGGTCCTGAGGACATTTTAAAAATTCCCTCTCCAAATAGAAATTATTAAAGTGTACAAAATTGTAATACACTACTTTGCTATTTTTTAAGGTCTTTTAATGACAAGCATTCAACATCCCCGCCCTCCCTGAAAATTCAATAGATATTCCAACTTTGTGCTAACCTGTCTGAGAATTATAAACTGCTGCTAATTATATGAATCAACAAGAACTGATTAATGCCTAATAGTATGTAACACAACATGCTATAGAAATGAAACACACCAATACAGCATCTCTGGAGAGTTGTATGTGCAAAACATTGCCATGTAAATGATGGCCTGATGTACTTCATTCAAGTACCAATTTAATGTGTCAAAACCAGCAAGAGTTTTGAAGAACAGGAAACAGAGGAAGATATAGCAAGTAAGAGTTAAGTCACTATTAACTGTAGATGTATTGAACCATTAAGTTTACTTCTGGATAGAAATATAATTATCAGCATGTATTCAAGCCAAGAGTGTCAGGGACATAAGGATGTCCTTTGCTAATGCACACACAGATTACAGAAAACTACTACAAAAATTACCACATAACTGAAAAAAGGCCCAAGGACACAATGGTTTTCAAAGTGATGTAAAAAATGCAGTGGTCAGTCAAACCTAGCTCAAATCTGGCTCAGAAAAAGCAAAGCACAGACACACAAAACTTTTAAGTAGGAAAAATATACTGAGAATTATTATATTAATCTGGATAAATTACTTTTACCAAAATAATACAGGAAAAAACACAATAGAATTGCAGTCTTGTCCATTCTGATCAAAATCACTCTTTTCTCTTGAAGATGTTTAGAAGACTTTATAATTATTAATTCTGAAAGTTCAAAAATAGCACTTGCACCATTGCGTTGTCACACCAGGAACAAAGACAAACATCTTCGTGCTGTGATAAGTGCTAGAGTTCAATCTTTACTTTTCAGTGCAGGCTACATTGCTTGCAAACTATTTTAGTAAGAGTGACAAACGTGAATGAATGGATAATTAAGTTAGTAATTTGTGAAGGACCAGATTCTGTTTGTGTTAAAACCAACAGCAAAGTTGGTTTATCAGATCATAAAGGTGCACACATTTAAAATTGGAAATACACTAATACCAATGGTAAATAGAGAATATTTTGCTGCAATAAATTCTGAAAATCCAGTGATAACACAATGAAAAAGTAATGCTATGACTCTGAAACAGCTGAAAGGAAAGAGCATTTTCTCAGCTGATTCAGTAAGATTTAGGATCTCAAGGCTTTCCATTGCGTTAGCTAAACTTTTGGATATAAGAACATAGGAATGTATATTTATATTTACATGATAAGTCCTAAAATTGTACTAACACTATTTCAAATCTTGAGCTACCCAGTAGTTAAATAATGCGTAGATGTTACATCTCCAAGATCACAGATGCCTTGATCATGCACAAATTCCTTTTTCTGTTTTTACAGAATTTGGGTATTCATTGGAATTTTCCATTTAAGATGAAAAAGTGTGTTTCAGGCCTAAAAACAAAGCATCAAAAAAGAAAAAATTGCAGCTTTGAGTCTCCAAAACAGATACTTGAACACTGAAACTAAAAACTAAGTTTTAGACCGTCTCCTATAAAAGGACAGTATGTGTGACTGACGGTAAGTCAGTGACATTAGGGTACCCTGCAGAAGCAGAGGGGCTGTCTGATAATGTCTCTCAGGGTGTGATACCTCTTTTGGAGCAGTCTTGGGAGGCCATTTTGCTGGTCTGTGTATCACAGCAAAAAATGCTTGTAGCATAATGCACTCTGAATAACTCAATCTGAAAGTTAAGCTAACAGACTTGTTGGACAGTAGTAAATCACTGTCAAACAATGAGAGACACATTGATGGTTATAACTCTTTTCTCTGTTGACACATCAATCTGTCTGTCATCCAGTTCAGAAAAGAATCCATTACATTAATATGTTTCCACAGGCAAATTGAGAAATTCTGATTTTAATCTAATCAGGGTGGTTATTTTAGTAAATATCAATTTTACCCTGTTTAAATTTCTTCTTATGAGAAATGAAATTGTAGTTTAAGAACTGAAACATTTAGAGCTGAAAAGAACTTAATATTAGTGCAGCTAAATTACTTTTTTTTTTTAGTAATATGGCTTCTAGAGAAGGTAATATTGTATAAAACAGAAATGAAGCTGCTACAAATGCTATCTTCCTCAAAACTAGAATATTCTCATTCACAAGGATACAGATGCACCAGATATTTCAGGTATATTAAAATATCACAGGGGTCTTTCCTTACTCATTCATCAAACAGAATTAGTTGATACATATTTTTTCAAGCAGATAAATACTAATGCTCCATCAAATAAATAACAACTCAAAAAGGCATAATTCTACTGAATCAATGGAGCTGCCCCTGTAGGCCCAGATGGAAATGAAAATCATAGAAGGCTGAGACACAGCCTCCTGGAACTCATTTCTAACACCAAACACTGCACATTTTGCATAGAAGCTCTTTTTTTTTTCAAGTTCACACCTGCAATTTTGGAGGAATTTGATTCAGACAACCATCAAGAACATGTGATGAATCTGAACGAGATCTGTGAGAATTTAAGCTTTTACATCTTCACAAAAGATTAAAGTGTTTCATGTTATTTCACCTTTAAAGTGGAGGTTTCTTCTGGTACGGACAAAATCAAACCTAAACCACCTGAAATGAGGTTCTTTTTCCTCTGAAATTTTATTCATGATCTTTATATTTTCAGCCTAATACTGCTCTCTGAAGATCATTTTAGTGCTCAGTCAAGTGTAACTCATTTCCTTTCTGGGCCAGAAGTACAAAAATACTCTTCCCTAATTCAGTCCACATGGCTAGAACTTGAAAGCTACCTTAATGAGACCAATATAATTGTTTTCAGCTTTTTGAATATTTTCATTAATGACAAAGAAAAGCATGGACATTCACAAACTAGCAAGAGCATCCTGGGCTAAAGGAGCAAAGCAGAATTTTTTTTTTCAGTAGACAGGATTATACAGGTAACCTTGCCATTACTATGTATGTGCTTTAAATGTGTTCTGAGAAGACAGCATTAAATTATACAATGCCAGATATGTAGAAATGATAATTTCCTAGTGATATTTTTCTCTAGGCAGCTTCTCTGAAACATTAGGTTATCTACCTTAAAAAAAAAAAAAAATCACTATGTTTCTCAGTATGTCAATACCGTGTTAGCGTTTTTTTTTCTAATTGTGGAAGACCATGGTGAAAATATATGGCAATTGCTTACAGAATAAAAATGTATTACTGACTCATATATCATTTATTGTGAAACTTGTCTAGAAACCATAAAGCTCATGAAATCGTGACAGTTGCCTACGAATATTGGCAGATGTAATAATGTAAAATTAAAGGCTCAAGCAGGACAAAGAATTTGTATTTGCCTACAGCCCATGGTCTATAACTTACACACCTCCACATATACTTTTATCTTTGTGTAAATAATTTTGCATTTTACCCTGCTATTTACTTTTTGGGCTGTGTCTTGTATCAAATATATTTTAGATTACTACTCAGTACAAAACGCTTGACATGAATATTTAGGTACTGTTGTTTCCATGGTAGGCAATCGAGACAGAGAATGGGTATTTTTTTCCTCTTTTAACCTAGAGGTGACCTGCCACTGGAATGCAGTTTCCTCTTTCATCATCATTACTCCATAAAAACACTAATAGCACTATGTCATGCAGCGTTTAGAAAAAACCAAACCAAACCAAACCAAAAACCCTCACAGACCAGTAATTACATTACTACTTAGATAATAAAGAAAGGGAATTTTCCTTTATGGCTCAGAAGCGGACACAAATGTAACAAATAACGAGAAAGAAATTTAGAGGATGCTTTTCCTGTGACGCGGTGCTACAGACTGCAGCCAAGCAATACTAGCACGAACCTTGGGACAACTGACCCAGTCACGCAGCGACGCGGAGCCCACGTGCAGACGCTAGCTTGCCCACCTGAAGGGGCTGGCTGGAGCATCCTGCAGCTAACGGTATTTCTCAGAAGCTCAAAGTTTGCCTGCAAACACTTATTTGGACAAGAAATTGAAACAGAACAGAAAGTCTTAGGAACTCTTAAACTTGTTTCAGCCCACACTTAAAATAATCTAAAAAAATCTGGTAATTGTTTAACACTGCTAGGTAACCAGAATTATTATTATTATTTTACTTGTACTGGGGCAGCTGGTAAGCACCGGGTGCAGAGGAAATTCTCTGTGCTGACAAACAGAAAACAGAAGCAGTAAGTGAGCTCCGATTCCAACTGCGACTACACAAAAACACAGGGACGTTTAAGGAAATACCAAGGCGCTATTAATCAGTGCGATAGGCAACAAGCACAGCACATCAGCAGCTGTTTCCTTGAGAAATCTCGAGGAGTTAAGCCTGCAAGGTTACATGCGCCACATATTCTGGTGGATGCATGGTCTTCTGGTGCCCGAATGTTGGCCATATAGGATGTTGGAGGGAAAGGAGGAGGACTGTTCTTCAAAGGGAAACTTCTAAAACCCACTAAAAATAATGGAGTGAGCTCAACTGACACATAGTTCCAGAAATTTATAGCCATGCTAACAAAACTAACACAGTTAATAGTGGTTACAGGGAGCGGATATATGACTCTATACACTCTATTAATTGGTATTTCTGCAAACCTGAGACAGAAAAAGTTATTTCTTCTGCAGTATTTCCTAACAATTATTTGGGAATTTCCAACTCTCTGCAGGCTTAAAGAGATCTCAAGAGAAGCATAAAATTATTGAATTAGTTTTCAAGTATGCTAAGCCATTTAGCTCATATTAAATCAATGGCAAATGAGGTACACCGCATCTCTAAAAAGCACATTACTCATTCAGGATCAAAATACAACCTCAAAATATCTGGAATAAGCATTTTTAAAATTAAAAATGTATCAGTAATTAACATTTTGGTCAATTCAAAAGTCTTTTGATAGGGATTTTCATTAATAAAAAATTCCCCATGACAGTTCAATATGAATACTACTGGAAAAGATAATAATAATTGCACATGTAATTTTTAGCTTATTTTTTTTGCAAATAATACAAACTACCATAGGAACCACAAATAAATATATTATTTCCTCAATTCATAGAATTCTTTCCATTGAGAGAGGGCAAAAAGGACTCTGTGTGTAAATTATTCTTCTGTTGTATTCGTGTTAATCTTATCTTTCAATTTAAATTAAAACTTGTTTCAGAAGACTCTTGTGTAGGAAAACAAAACAAATTTTAGTGTTTCTCTTTTGCAGATATGATTTAGCATTCAAAAAAGCACCTTTACTAACCAACTCATTCTGCTGCATTTTTTAACTTTTGTAAACAGATTGCAGAGAAGGAGCCAATGCAGATCTGGACATCTTGTATGTCATCAGGCACAGCTTTTGAGTTTTTTATTGCATAAGGGATGGATTTCTGACAACACATTTTAAAAATTGCTTCTTATCCAAAAAACGACAGGCAAGAAAATTACTCATGAAGAATAATCTTTGTTCAGTCAGTGTAGTCCCCCCACGTTCTTTGCAATGGCCGAGTAAGTTGGCTATGCGCGTGGAACACCGTACGGATCGCAGGGGACAAAATCTACCCAAAACCGTATGCCACAGTGTGTTTCCACAGCAGTTCATGGCTTCTACTCCAGCCCCTGGGCTTGTGAAGAAGCAGAGGCATCTGAGCTTTCCATAACCAGGGGTCTGTAACTACCAAATCTGTTTGTATAAGAATGAAGTCAGATCTTTTAGATACGCATTCACAGGACAATGTACTCTTAAGAAAAACTCACAAATTTTATTCATTTTTCAATAGTTATGACAGTTGTATGGGTTATGATAGTTATATAGGGTTTTAAAAAAAAGTTGTTAGTTTTTCAACAGCATTTATTAAAGAAAATAATCATGAGTGAAAGGGAAATTTTTTTTTTAAATGTCAACACTATCTAAGGAGCTGGAAACATTTGGTAGAAGTAAGTTGTCAATGTTCTTGATGGTAAAGAATGAACAGAGTACTTCAAAGTTTGGTATTAAGGCGTATAAAATACATTACATTTATAAATGTAATAACACTTGTACCAAGAAAACTATTTTAGCTACTTATTATAGTATTTTCAGAAGAAAAAGCATATCCCACTCATAGACTTTATGCAATTCTAAATTAATGTCATCAGCTGTATCAAGGGAATTAAATTTCTCACTAGGCAGATCCAAAGCAGCTGTATTCAGAGCACAGGTGTAATCAAGACATAAATATTATTATAGAATGTTGCAGGAGAAAGATTAAACTATAGTACTGAAAAGTGTACGGTATTTCATAAAAAAGTTCTGCTTTTATCTGTCGTAATGGTCTCGGAAAGATGATATAAAAAATTTTAGGAGCATTTAAAACTTCTTACCTGAGGAGAATTTGAAAAGACTAGAAAGTCTACTTCATAAAGCTATGACTAAGGATACATCGAGCAAAACTCACACTCATTAATGGTATATATAGAACACACAGAGTTCTTTCCTGTGTTCTGGAGCATGTCTGAGGAATATACAAATATCAGGTTGTTCCTCTCCACTAAGCTTGTGGTCTTGCCTACATCATCTGCACTACATACTTAGTATCTCTGTTTTCTTCATCCAGATTTCCTAAACGGAAATCCTGTCTCATCTCTCTTCTACATAATAACATATTATTCAAACCCTTCAGCACTTGAAATTCTCTGCAAAACAGACAATTTTTGCAAACATGAATCAGCCACAGTCCAGTGACACCACCCATTTCTTCATGTATTCTCCTTTCCTATTTGTTAGTCTTTGACCCTGCAGGGAATCTACAGTTTCTGTGAATGTGTCGATCTGCAACTGCCCACTTTCCTTCAGCCTTCATCCACGGTCACACACACCCCGCAATCCTTTCCTCTAGCAGCCTTCTTTCTTTCCCAAAACAGTAACACCACATATGTTGTAACTCCTTTTCTTTAAATACTGCTAGTACTACTAATTACAATCCCTCAACCACTTTTTTTGTTTATAAACTTGCTGCCCTTCTCCAGCATGTTACAGTAGTGTAATTAACTTCAAGAGAACAGTGTTCTGACTTCATCTTACCCATGTGCCTTTCAGTCTTCACATCGTCTTTAGTCCATCTAACAAATTAATTAATTAATACCTGAAGGTCAGAGACCTAATCCCGGCCGAACCAGAGGTTCTTTCTGTTCTCATCTTCTCTAAATTCTCTGTTTCTCTCTCCCGTTATCTCTTCCCTTCTTATAATCTTGCACAACTTTTACATATCTGTTCTTTGTATTACGTGACACTATTTCAACTATAGATACCGAGTCAAAAATTTGCTATCTTCTCAAAAAAAAAAAAAAAAAAAATCTTTGAAATACTGTTAACTAGCAATCATCTAAATAGAACTTGAGTCATACAGTGGAAAAAAAAAACCAAACTAGTTTCAATTCACGCATGGTATCTGCTACATCTATGCCAAACAGAAGCATGAGCTGAGCACAAAATGAACTTCTTGCTTTCCAACAAATGCTACTTAGCTTTAGCTCATAACATTAGCTGAGAAGATTAGGCCTATGAAATCTCAATTTTCCCAGTCCAGTGGGAATAGTGGAAAATAGTACACAACAAAATAATAAAACCATCCCAGTTTTACTTAAAAAAACCCTAACACTGTGTCAACATCCTCTTCCAGTGATTGATGGAGTAATATGGAAGTACACCAAAATACCAGTTTTGCTGTCATTTAGAAAAACAAACATATTGAATTCAACCAAAGAAACAACTGTACAGATAAAAATTACACTGACAAGGCAAGAACACAATACAGTACAGAAAAGTATGGAGAAGTACAGACATAGCAGTGGTATTCTGTTAGCTGCCCGACTAAACAGGAACAAAGTGCTGACAGGCCCTAGTAACACAGTGGAAAAATGCAGAAGTCAAAGCTGAAAATCCCACAGGGCTTTTTAGGCCCTCCCTTCTATGGCTGTCTTGTGATAAAGATGTACAAGCTCCCATGAGCTAGGAACACATCTCGGGTCACGGCTTTTGCACAGTGCAGATGAATCAAGGAAAACGGAGTGCTAGAAGGGCCTTGGCAGGCAGGCTGCAAGAGCTGCAGGGACAAGCACTATGCCTGAGGCCACTCCATCTCACATACAGCATGCACATTTGATGCACCATGGAAGTGTCTTCAGGGGTAAAGGTGTGGCCTCAAGCAGGACTCTTCGGCAAGATGAGTTTTTAATGAAGTAGCCCTTAGGAACAGTGTGGATGTGACTATGATGAGCCAAACCCAGAACAGTTTTCAACATTTTGAAAGAAACTAAAAATAACTACTAAAATTCGTAATACAGATCTGATCTATTACAAAAAGTCTTACTGAATTTTCAATTACATTCATACGAATCTGCCTTGTAAGTTTTGTAGCTCATTTATTAAAATGCATAACTTTGGTTCAGAAATCCAAAAGCTATGTAAACGGACGCATGAATTCTTAAAAGCTGCTATTAGAAACACCTGCATTAGTCACAGGCTGGACAAGCATGAGCAAACCTAGACAATGGTCATGGCTAAAGATGGCAATGGCTGATTTGGTAATCATGGATTTCTTCTGTTCTTGGAAACCATTCATATGATTTAATATAGTTTTCCCTAATTTTGTATGCTGTCACATTCTTATTTTACTCCTGCCAGGTCAGAGAAGTGTTTGAGCTCTTTCCTGATTAGCTACATGCTTAATGTTTGCTTACGTTCCAAAATGAGTGTGCAGTGCTACGGACTACAAATCTTCCCACAGTACTACAATGTTCTTGAATCGTTTTGTTACTGGAGAGAAGAATATTTAACCTAGAAGGAACAAGGTCTGTAAAGAACACAACAGAATTATAAACTCAAAGAAGTCTCCAAAGAGAAAGGGAACAGTCCACTAACTATTTGACTTGAATGATAGCATGAGTTAGGAGAGAGTTATGAAGCAAGGCAGGTAAAATCGGAAGGAGATAGTATTTTGAACAAAGGCAGAGAAGATATCAACTGCGAGAGGCTTATAGTGAAAAGGATCTTGTGCTGAGGACGCAGGTTGTCAGACTCCCAAGTTAGCTTAAAGGTCAACTCTGAAAGATAGCATTTCAAAGGGCAAATATTATAAGGTTGCCCTCTCTGCTCCTACAGCTGAATTAAGCCTACAAGAGCCCGACTTTGAAGGATAGCACCCTAGAGTTTTTCCCAAACTGGCCTCCTCTCTTGCGTAATTTTTCTATGTTAGAAGGCAACACTTTATATATTTGCTTCAAGATCAGCAATGCAAAGAGCAAGATTATGTGCAACAAGAAAGAACATATGCATTTATCATGATGACTATCTGATACAGAATTCCAGATCAAGAAAATTAGGTGGATGAGGCTTTTTTGAGAGAGACGAGTAGAATCACTAAAAATGAGCTTGCCAAAACAGGGAGATTTTACAAACCTGGATGTGTTGTAAAATAAATAAAACACAAATTGGCCTGCAGATTCTCAGAAAGCATCAATGACAGCTTTTGCAACTGAAGGAGATAGCTACAAGAAAAGCTCATACTGCTTTTAGAGAGAAACTTGCTGAGCATGGGAGAGTGAAAGGCAAACTGACCAAGATAAGAAAGTTCAGACCCTTAAAAAAGGAAAGAAAAGAAAACCAGCAAAATAAAATCTGTGGATTTTAAGCAGGCAGATCAAATGATGAATTCACTACATGTGAATTACTCGCTGATCTCACATAGAAGAGAGAAGCACACAGAAAGCAGAAATGAGGTCAGATGGCTAAGGGAATGCATAAGACTAACATGGGATCAATCTCAGAAGGACACAGATGTAAATAGCAAGAAACATTAAAGTTATTAAAGCAAAAAAGAAGTCATGCTGTAAGCACATCAGCAGTAGGAAAAATGTGGTTCAGTAGTTCAATATTCAATGGCATTATCAACAAATGACAATGTGCAGGCTAAAGTCTTCAACACGTGCGCCCACCTTCACGCAAAGGCCAATCATGTAGGTGACTATCACAAACATTAACAAGAAAGACGTGAAATCTCAGCCTAGAATAGGGAAATAACAGGTCAGAAAGCACTCATTGGGCTAGACCTTTTCAAATTACCGGGACCTGATAATCTGCCGGCTGGTTAACTGTTCACAGAGGACAAAGTACTGAAAACCTGACAATCAACATATATGGCCCAGAAAAGAACAGGAAATGGGAAGTGGAACTGGGAATTATAGTCAGATTCATTCTGTGGTACATAATTAAAGACATTACATGTAAATACTGGTAATAAGGAAATAAGAGTCAACAAACATTACTTTGCAATAACAGTGTGAAGCAAATCCACCTAATTTCGGTTTATATGGCATTTCTTTACAGCGTATGACTTTAAAAAAAATGAAGAAAATAGTAAGAAAATAGCAAGAAAATCTTGCAAACAATTCTTGGATTTCTAAAGAAGGGTATTCAAAAAATTAAATGCTATCTTAGCAAAATGGAAGTGCTTTAGCCGAGCATTAGAGACATATCTACAGGATGCGGCAGGGACCTCAGGGCAAGCCACTCCACATGGAAAAATAACATTGTGCAGAGATGTTTTATGCTCCTGAAAACAGTGTCTTGACTTTTAAACATTAGCTTTTACCATGAGACAAAACTCCTCCTTTAGGATTCAAGACCGTATCATTGTAAAAGTTCTTTAGCATAAATTTAAGTGCATTTTTCCATTGAAAAATGACAAAATAAAAACGACTTTTAACTGTCAGAAAATTGTCCTCTTAGTCCAAAATATTTTTCTGATTGTAAAGTCGCCTTTTGGCATTGATATAATTCCAAGATATTTCTAATTTAATTTTACTACTGCTGTAAAAGAAAGCCAGGGAAAGATCCTGGTCCAGCACAGTGTTTTATGGTAGGCAAATCTGTACTGAGCAAGCAGAGCATTTGGTAAGTGATCAGGAGATCACATAGATGTCCTCAACTCTTCCCTACTCCAAATTCCCTATGAATCTC
Organism: Pandion haliaetus; assembly: GCA_013401275.1. Lineage (NCBI taxonomy): Eukaryota > Metazoa > Chordata > Aves > Accipitriformes > Pandionidae > Pandion > Pandion haliaetus. The sequence goes on along the minus strand of VYZV01014263.1, from coordinate 25,455 downwards.
CTGATTGCTCCCTATTTCTTCTTTGCACACTTTGATCACAAATTCCATTCTGCACCTTTGAAAATTCTCCTAATTCTTTTTCTAAGGAAAAATATTTTTCTTAAACAGCTCCGGCCTTGTACTAATCAGCTGGCTTCATATTTGTCATCATTCTATGCTATCTAGAAGCGTGCTTAGTCTGCAAAGGTAGAGTGGGGAGATTTTTAATTATCTTTTGAAATACCTGCCCCTCAGCAACATAAGGTGAAAGAAACTGAATTCTGTGTAATATCATTTGGCTTTAATACAAGTTACCCTACATTGTACACTAACTCTAAATTGAAAATCAGTGTTTTATCCAAGACCCCTTCTCCAAAAAAGATAAACTGTAGACAAGGTATCCTCTTTCTATGTTTTCTCAGAAGTGTAGTCACTGATCCCTGAATATTTGTTCCCCCATCTTAGGATATAAATGGCTTTGTTATTAACCCTGAGAGTTTCTGACCTTGCCGCTTTTGTGAAATAATAGCATAAGCTGGTGGAATTTTCTTTCAAATGAAATGTTTACTCTATAAACCTGTAACTGCTATATTGCATTATATTTTTATGTTTATTGTTATGAAATGATGTTATTTGTAAGTATAATTCTGTAATAAAAAGAAAACAAAGATTGATGCTTAAAGAGAATGAAATTTCAGAACATGCTATAAAATTAATCTAATACTGGAAAATCATAAAAAAGTGCAATTACTCTATTTACAGGTGAAAAGGAAAAACAATTGCATACATAAAAATAAAAGCTTTATTGTTATAGTAAGAAGCTTATGAATATCAAAATGATAGCGAAATCCTCTTACAAACAAAAGGGTTAATCTTAGTTGTGCATCAGTTTTGACTATAACACGGACTCTATTTTGATGCTATAAAACCTCTTTTCTTTACTCTGAAGTACCTTTGCATAATGAATGTTGCAGCTATTGCAGAAGTTGCCAGAGTCTTTTCACATAAATCACACTGCAGTCAACCTCAACTCCTTTTGTTTTGCAAAGCTGGTGCTCAATCATAATGTCCTCTTTGATGTCATTCTGCAAGTACCAATTGGTACTGATGAAAGCAGCAGATTTTAAAATTTACCTATTAAATATATTTACAGCCTTCAGAAGTATCAAAGGCGGATGCAAAAAAGATACTTTGGTATGGGGATGGTTGGAACCACAGAATATTACGTTAGGGATGGAAGGGAGAAGGAGCAATTATGACTACTGATTTATCACAGGGTACCTGCTAACACATCTGGGAAGCTCATGGGCTTGAGATTACCTGTTGAATAATTTAAATAAATGTAAAAAATACAGTCCACAAGAAACACTAACATTTACTGTTCTAGCAATACTTTCAGTTTTGGGCGTTTCCTTGTTAGAGGAGCTACTTGGGGAAAGTTTGTTGCAGTTTACTAGGCAATCAATAAAAACTACCTGTGATTTTACACCACTATCCTCAAAGGACAAAGAAAATGCCTCCATGTGATGCAATATTCATAATCAAGGAAAAAGACAAATTTAGAAAGATCTGAATGCAAAGTGGCATGCCTGTATGAAGCTGACTTCCAAGTCACATCCCTTCTCGCTGGAGTGTATTTCCATAACGTAAGAGAAAGATAAAAAATAAACTGTATGTGGCTCCTCAAATTCACCCCCATGCCTGCATACAATATAAGGAAAAAAAACCCCAACACTTCTTTGCCAAACTTCTTAAGGTTGGGTACCAACATCTGAAATGCCCACCCAACCACTAATGAAGTTTACAACAATAAAAGTGGCTGTTGCTATAGCCAAGGAATTTACTTGCAAGGGAAGATCACAGTTCATCCACCAAGGTCAGACACTATATCCTCCTTTTGGAATTTAATGTGCAAAAAGATAAGAAGGAACCATATTAAGTCAAAGCAAAATGGAAAAAGCCTGTGGAAAGAGCTACTTCCTGAACTATAGTAATTAAAAGCCTTGACATATCTATGAAAGAAGGGAATGGATAATCTTTATTATATTGTAAGCAAGGCAAATGGCAGATTGATATCCCTTGGCACAAGAATACGCTACTAAATATTTGAAGACAAGCTGTGACTTCAAATATCACATCCAACTGCAACTTTAATTTTTTTTTTTTTTTGCAGAAAAAGCAACTCATGCTGAGGAAGATACGGCTTATTTGAAACTTATTTACTGTCATAACAGATGGTGAAGACTAGAGAGAATATAAATGAAAAATATGGGGGCCCAATAAATGTCAAGGCTCCCAACTTGGTTTGTAAAATTAAAAGAAAAAAAAAAAAGAAAGAAGCTATATCTATGCAAGATACAAAAACTTAACAGAATAGATTAGCTTTTTAACATCTTGGAAACAACCATTTTTCTGCCCACACAATGTGAGATTAAAAATTGCAGTGATGTTACAGTCATGGCCATCCTGAAAAAGTTATACAGCATTATCTATACGGACTTACCATTATTCAAAGCTTCTTTCCAGGTATTTATCCCCAAATCTCTGGTGGACCATGAAAATTTTATCAATTACATCTAGCATGGTCAAGATAGCTTCCTGTGAACCCATGTGGCAGGGTAGAAGGTTTGTTGGCCATGTTTGTGACCCCAGGAACCACAGCCAGAGGAACCAGGTCAGAGCTAGCACCAGAGCTACAGATCCAGGGCTTTCTCTTGACTGGGAATTTTCAAGTCTGGGGTTCTCATTTCTAAACAAAACAAAATTTTAAAATAGCAAAACCTTCTGCAAAACAGAATTATTCTTTATGCTCAGCCCTCTCTAACCCTCACCTCAACCTCTCTTAACTTCAGAGAGAGCTGAGGACTCTTAGGACTCTCTGAAAAGCACCTGGCATCCTATAACATTGTACTTTGGATCCTCTTCACGGAAAAGGATGCTTGCATGATGCATCCTTCCTTATTTTCTGAGGTATGTAGGTGAAATAGGAACCGTTGAAGAATGAACCATATCCAATCGCTTATGGAGGGAAACTGCATTTGCATTGTTACTGGAGCCATTATGATCTTGGCAGTGCTTTTGATACAAAAAGCAAACAAAATTAAGGCAGAACGAAACCAAAGTGAAAATGATATTCAGGAAAATCTGAAATAAATTGTCAATGTAAAGTTATATAATGAAGCTGAAGCTGAACAAGTATACCTCATTGGAAAGCAGAGCTTTCATGGTTATACTGTGCAATGTATTAACACTGTAGTTCACATAAGAGTACAAAGCCAGCAGCAAAATGAATAGACATTATTCTATATTTAGCTTCTCTGGTGCTGTTTTATATCACCTAGATGACTAGAAAATACACTACTTTAATGCAATATCTCATTCACTAAAATACTTCACAGCTAATCTTACTTTAAATCTAGTAATGAATTTCAGAACATGGTAAGAAATGGAGTATTAAATACCCTATAATGGCACAAAGAAAAATAAAAGCGAGTATATTTTTATATAGTTTTTTTAATGAAAAACAAGGAAACATACACAATGTATTTGAGTTTTTCATGCTGCTACCTTTTATGTTTTCTTTGCATTGTATTTGAATGCTGTCCTCTTGATTATATTCTCTGAAATACTTGTTTGAAGTAAGATACTTTATTTTAATAAGTGGAACAAAGCTTTGAATAGCTTGGTTCAAAAAACAGTTTAAATGAAAAGAGCTGCTGCTAAGCACAGGGATCTTTGCCAAATACTTTTTAAATGGTTTATTGTGCCCTAGCAATCCTGAGATTAAAAACATCTCTTGAATTACAATGACACATCAAAAAATAAAATTAATGTGGGGGTTTTCATTACAAGAATTGAGCCTCTGTGTGTTATTCTTTCCATTAGATAAGAAAGAAACATACTGTGGTACATTGTTTTTGCTGTCAGAGTGAGCTTTTAGGCAAATATACAATATCACACTATATCCCTCATGGATTCAATCACGTACTGTACAAGTTCTTCTATTAATTTAACTTAATGCTGTGGATTTAAGGGATAGACTGTATATTTTCACATATTTTTCTGGACTGGGGATGAGTTATTTTTAGACTCCGTAAGTCTTCATCAAAATCAGAAGATTGCGTTGTGTCGTATGACTACAATATGAATAATAGTATTGCCTCACTCTGTAATAAACATTTAATTTTCCACAGTACTTGCAACAGTTGCAAAACAATTGTTTTGCCAAGCTCTTACGTTGCACTGCTGCAGAGCATATAGATCTCATTGTCAATGAGAAAACTCAATGCAGTGAGCTAGACATTTAAAAAAAAAAAAAATCAATAGCATTTCCTAGCTAATAAAGACGTCTAAACCAGTACTCTTAACAGTGTTGGCCTCATCGTACACAAATTATGATTTAGAATAGGGAAAAAGGAAGTAGCAAAGACAACAGAGAAAACGGCTGCTAATTGATTTTAAACCAAACTTGATTTCCACATCCTGAAACCCTATTTTAGTTTGTATCTGGGGGGGCTGCGAATATATGACAAACCAAAGACATAGCTCCAGATATCTCAAGCTGGATATGAAAGCAGGAGCATGCAGATTGGTGGGATTTTTTTTTTTTGAAATCACTAACTATTGTTTTGCCCAACATTTCATAAGATACCAGTGAAAGACAGCACATGTACCTTGCCAGAAAACACATGTGCATTGGTACTGTATGGCTTTAGCTCACAGGCTTTATTTGTCAACATACACTTCCCTGCCTTATTTCACAAGGAAAAATAAAATAATTCATTTACAAGTTATAGATTATAGCAAATTAAAACAAAACACATCATAGATATTAAAACTGAGCAAAAGTTGAGCTAGGTAAATTGCCAGACATAAACACAATAATGACTGGAACAAGTGGGTCAAATCACATTTGTCTTGTTACTCACGTACATAACACCTCAAGTTACTCAAATAATAAATGCAAACATATCTAACTCAAAAGAATCACAGTGAAATCCTGCTGCTTTCATCTCTCATATACTTTCATGGATAATCCATTATAAAGATATCTATTCAGGTATTTATTAACCCTGTAACATTTATCTCTCAAAAAAATTCTGTATTTTAGTAATTGTTGCCCAAGGTGACACCCTTAACAGAATTTGAACATGCAGGTAGACAGGTGTGGGTTTTGTTTTTTTTTGTTCCCCGTCTTAAAAAGGAAACGTATGAGAAAGAGTAAGAGCAATATATCAAAAGGAAAACCAAGGTTACCTTCTCAAATTGGCCATGGATTCTTTGCCTCTCCAAGCTGGTACAAGTGCTTGGAATTTCAGTAGGGACCTAAAATGGCCAGAAAGGTGTTCCCTTCTGTTGGCACTACACTGACATTACTGGAGCTCTCATATTTGCGGGGGGGGGAGAAAAATAGTGGGAACAGAGAAGAGGCACAACAGATGAGATCCAGTACATCTATCTTCCACTGTTGTAATTTACAGAAACCTTTAGCTACTAAACATTTTCAAGAAAGGGTGAAGAACATGACTTTGCATCAAGAAGACTAGAAACAGGATCCTGGTCCCCGTCCCAAGCAGTCCCTAGCGCTGAGCCAAGCTGATGGGCAGACTGGCCATACAGCAAGACTGGGCATGACAGCAGGGGGAAAGGTGACTGGAGAAAAGAGGAGGCTTGGAGTATAAAAATGACAACAGGGTAAGTAGCATATCCTCAAAGCCAGCAGAGAAAAGGTGACAACAGTGAAAGCAACAAAAAAGGGAAATGTGAGTTCAGCGTAACTGAACCAAAACACCGGCATTAGCAGACCATGACTTAAACAACAGACATCATCGGGGATGATACCTTTTCTTCACAGAAGTTTCACTGTGTGTTGTAAACTATTCAGAATAACCTTCTACAATGCNAAAAAAAAAAAAAAAAAGGAATTTTGTTATCACCACACCTAGCATTGCACAAACTATGCAATGACTGACGTGGATATCCATCTCTCTGCGTCTGAAACTTGCAGAACGTTGTTTCACACTCCCAAAGGCCTCCTGACAGGAGTGAGCTTAAAGTGCACGTCTTTTTAAAAACAGGTGTTAAAGATGCTGCGTGTTGGTCAAGTTGAGAAATACCTGTACAAAATTATATTTTTAAGACACCGCATGTTTCAACTAGAGACACTATAGCTGAATCCCCTCATACACATAATTGGGGTAATTGGGATTCTCATTGCCTTCAGTCGTACAGGACTAGGACCCCATTCTTCAGTTCATCAGGCCCACTCATCTCAGGGGGAGTCAAAAGGCAATGAATGCCACCAGGAAAAATATTCCTAAAACAGCCCTATTTGATTCCCTGCTCTGATAGGAAATAAGAAATAAAACACTTTAAAAATGAATCAGATCCCTTCAACCTTTGCTGAAAGAAGGCCATCACAGTTTATAGTGCTGAAAAGGTGAAAAAGAAATATAAAAAAAGATGAAAACAATTACAAACCTTTACATGCCTCTTTGGGAAATATATACTTTTCCGGTTTTCTTTGATAATATGACATAACTCCAGTTTTCTACAACACAAGGAGAATACACAGTCTCACATAAAACATCCGTCCACTAGGAAAGGCGTTTATTGGTCTCGGAAGCCAGATATCACCAAAACTAAAATGCACCATTACTTGGACAAAGATGAAATGAATCGTCGTGACATTCTAACCTGCAAGAAGATGCACTCTTCATTACCAGTCAATATTCAGTAACACTCATTAAGAGAAGTAAATTGTGGAGGCTTTGAACATTGGCACTGGAACTCAGACTACGGCAACTTCATTTATTCCTATTTAGTTCTGTGAATTCTTGTTTATTCAGTATGAGAGACATGCCATGGAAAGTAAGTCTGAGCTAATAATTTTCTCATTTCCTAAAAACCTTAACTGTGTTAATAAATAATGCATTTTTTCCTTCATACTGATTTAAAAAGAAATTAACACGACTGAATAAGCAGTAATTCTCATGATCAAATTTCCAACGTTCTCTAAAGCATGAGATTAATTTTCGTGTTTGAGTTTTCTTATGACGAGGATCAGACTGCAATCTTTCCAGGCATCACTATATATCTCAAGCTTATAAATAAAAAAAATGCCTGTGTTGAAGTAAGTATTTTGAACAAATTATGCAGATGTTAAACATATTAGAAAAAAAATCAAAGGCAGAGTAAATGAAAGTGACCCCGTACTAGTAACAGCTTAGTAAGAGCAAATTGCCCATCCCCCCCTATTAATTACCAAAGATAAATACTTCTTTCTAAACCAAAAGTAAACCTTTATAGGGGAAAAATTTATAAAAATGGAAAAACATGAGTAATTGCTGGGACTACTTGATAGAAAGATTTCTGTATAAGTTGTCCTTATTTCAGCCAGCGTTAGTTTTATCTCCTCAAGTAGTATTAGAGTTTGTTATTAGGGTACTTGGCTTAGGGCTTTTTTTTTTTAATTAAATTTCAGTTATAATAAACTCTTGCATAGATTAAGGCCAAATATTATAGCTGCAGCTTGTAGATGATGTTATTTCAGTGAGGAAGCGGTGTAAGTTTAAAGTTTAATGTTTCTCTAATGATGGCTCTGCTAGTTAATCGAAACTAGTACTGCGGAGACATTTTTCCTCTTTTGGCAATTGCCATTTTTACCAACGTTCAAGTAAAAAGTAAACACACTTTGGGTACTGGAACCTCCTTAAGCCCTTTTGTAAACTGAATACCGAAAGTCAGTAATAAACCGGGTTAGTTTTCAGATTGTATTTTATCTTTTGCTCATGAAAACATTTGAAGAGAGTAAACGAAGCGCAGACGGAAAACTCGGCGACGGGCACCCGCACACCTCGCTCACGGGGATCCCGGGCAGGCACCAAGAATCCCCGCTGACCTATTACCAGTCCCGTCATTGCAGAGAACGCGAGAGACTTCAGCTGAAATTAGCTTTCGCGCCCGAGCTCTTCGGCAGCCCTTCAGGCAGCGGCACAGGCCACCAGCCCCCCCCGCAACCGCCCTTCGCACGGGCTCCGGCCACCTGCTCGCCGGTGAGACTTCGACAGGGAAAAAGCAAGCGGGCGCCCGGGCACGCCGAGCGGCCGCACCGTCCCCGCTCCCGCCGGTTTCAGCCCGGGAAGGAGCCGGGCCGGGAAGGAGCCGGGCCGGGCCAGGCGCCATCCACCGCCCCCCCCACCGCGCCGGGGCCGGAAGNGGCGGTGTCGAGGCCCGGCCGTGGGCAGTATTTTACTTCACATATGGCCTTCCCGCCTCTTTTGTAACCCGACCCTGCCCTCACAGTCCCGTCGTTTGCTACCAGACAACAGTTGACGTAACTGCTAAGGATCTGCCTTCCAATTATTTCTAAGATGTTACATGCGACTTGTTTGATCTTTTCTTTATAGTATTAGGTTAGCTCCAGGACATCAAAATACCCTGCTTAGCGAATACACAAGAGAACAAATTGGGTATATTGCCTTTGGATACGACAGCTACGACGCTGTAATGTTTCCTCAGACAATTATTAACCAATAACAATCTACAAACAGTGCAAATAGACCTGTAAGTATAGAAGTCTGTTATGTGTAAGTATATATAATTCACATATATATACACACTATAAATTGTTCAACAGTATAAGAACTGAAAGTTCTTAGTCCTAATTTAAAACAAAAATGCAATATTCATTATGAAAGTGATCTGTAAAGCAATTTCCATTCTGCAGACGTTTGGCAAGTACTCTTTGGGAGTAACATTGCAAGATGCAGTTGAAGTGTCTGCCTTTCTTTTTTCCCTCCAAGCATTAACAGCTCCTTGACTTTCCCCTGCTTGCACAAAGCCTTACAAAAAAACCAACACACTGGTTAAGTTTACCTTTATTGAACGGCATGGAAAAGAAATTCTGCACCTCGGAACTTAACACAGTCAAGTAGACTTGGGCAGGGAAACAATTTTGCCATTGTTTGGGCAATTACAAGAGCATACGCACTTCTCAACAACTCGACAAATCCAGAATATCTGGTTGCTTGAACAGTTAGTTCAACAGAACAGAGCTCAGGCTATTGTATTAGTTCTGGCTGGTGGCTCCAAGCGATGTTACAATCCCGTGAGTCATGAGGCCTGACTCTCTTTATGGATTCCTTATCCATTTTCCCAGGCTCTGTCTATGGAAATCACCTTGAAAGTTGAAGATACTGTATTTTAGGAAAATATTTCAACCTAATTTTACATATGCTTTTAAACCCATGGAATTTTAAATAACTGACTTCTTCACTGAACAAGTGAAATTAAAGCAAAAGAAATAATACACACTAAAAATTACAAATATTATTTTAAATATTTCCATTAACCCACACTGCCTAGTGATACAACGTCCTTCTGTCAGCCTTTTTGTGCATCCTTATTTCCTTGCTTTTCCGTAGTCTCTTTCAACATGACTTGCATGCTCTTAACTAAAATAATAGCTGCTTATCTGTCTGTACATCTTGTATAAATCTTTCTGAATTTGGTTGCATGGCCTCTCACTTTTCATGGCCTGCCACTCCCCTCCAGCACAGAAACCAAAGTGTGTGCTACCCCTTGACTACAGTCTTTTCTTTTTTCCAGACCATTGGTTTATAAAATGAACAAAATTGGTCCTAATACTGATCTCCTGTAGCACTCCACTAATCACTTTCCTCCTTCCCAAGCCACTACCCACTCACAAATACCTCTGTCTTTGGTGTCTCAGAAGATAATTTATCTATTCACATACCTCAGCTACTATAAAGTACCAAAATTACAGACCTTGCAGATTATTCTTTTATGTTTTGCTTTATCAACAGATTTCCTAAATGCTAGGAAAAATAGCATTGGTCTATGGACCCAATTTACCTTGTTACTGCATAGCAATGATTTGTTAAACATAATCAAATTTTTGTGGCTGCCTTTAACTGTAATATTCCAGGTGCCTCCAATCGGGCCTTGTATAAAAATAAATGGAGAAGGAAAAAAAATTAAACATGAAGATCATTCTGTGCACACATTCACCATCAGAGCTCAGGTAGTATCATGTCTCAACATTTCTCCTATACAGAAAATTTAAAAAAAAACCAAACCCAACAAACAATCAACATCATCTCTTACCTCCAGACTGAAATGTGCAGGCATACAAATCTACGCATACTCCTTTTTGTTTAAGAATCCATACCCTGAAACAAATTACAGTAACAATAGGTATCTTTATTACTCGTGAAAGGTTTCTGTTCTACTCACAATACATTTACGGTCTGCTTTTGCTTCTGCTCCTCTTACTTTCCTTATCCTACTAGTAACTTCAGCAGTTTTTCAGTCCTACGTACCCAGCTATTTTCCCCACAAACTGTTACTCCCTTGGGCTTACCCAATGATTTCCACACTGCATTTCCCCAATACGTGTCAGAAATGGGCCCAGACTGGTCTAGGGGAGGGAGCTGAATGGGGTTCTCCCCATCATTAGCACAGGCTGGTGGAGCAGCGTTATGTGGGTTCTTGCCTCCCTCCACTATTCCTGCCCATTCTGCAGTGCCTTAACTCGTTCCTTAAATCATTATACGTGTCTGCCTCAGAAGACCTTATAACATAAACTGTTAAGTCTATTGTAAAACAACCTATTTAGCAAAGAGAGATGTGCTGTTTCTCATGAGTATTAAGCAGATGATCCAGGAGAGATAACCTGCGTGTTTTCCTTGCATAGGCAAGGTCTAATTTTCAGAAGCTTGTGCCCACTCACCACACCCATACCTCTTTTCCCCGCACAAGGCTTAAGGTACTCCAACAAAAGACAGGGCCTACGTTTTCCACTTCAGCTTGTAGCTATTTGTATTTGTCCATCATCCTCCCAGTCTTGCATTCAGTTACTGTGGAGCCCCCAGGCTGCTTTCGCTTTTATTTAACTACATGTGGGTTTGAAAAAGGAGGAGCAAATGGAAGTACTCCCTCTGCTCCCACATCCTCGTTTCCCATCTGTGGTAGCATTGTCTCAAGGAAAGCAGAAAGCCTTGTGTGTGCTTTCTGTGGCCTCCTTGGCTTCACTGCAGCAGAAGATGGGGCAAGAGACGGAGCACATTTGGAAGGGATTCCCCAGCCACTACTATGAATTATAAAAGCACATCAATGATCAAAACACACGTGCGTTCTGCTCCACCTACCTTGCATTTTAGCAATATTATTTCCCATGTCTGTGACCTGGCATAGTTCTTCAGGCAGTAACCAGGCAAGATTACGTATACTAAGTGCAGACGTTATGCATAAGCATTCAATAGTATCATAATTTGTATATTTTACATCTTGGGATACCTTAAGAAACTACAGCTTCTTCTATACCTCACTTCTTAACACTTAAGTTGTTCAGCAGTCAGTGAGCAGTGACACACCACCTCATGGAGTAAAAACTGTGAATCACAGACAGAAGTAAAGATTTTAAAAAAATGAGTGAAGAATATTGACGGAAAGGTGAGCTCTGAGCTGCTGACATCCTTTAGCTATAAAGCAAAAATAAAAGCAAAATAAACTTTGGAGAAAAAGAAAAGTTCTGTTTTATATTTACTCCATGCTCACAAAATTCCTTCTTTCTTTCCTTGACTAGTCAGAGACATAAAAATTCTATTACAACAAAAGAATTTGTTCCAGACCCCATCAAATGTCAGAGGCGTTCTGATAGCTAAGTACCAACACAAGATAAAGATTAATAATAGTGTCAGCAACCTCCTTTCCCAAGACTTCTATAAAGAAAAGGGACAGAGAATACCAATGTAGCCACATACACACTTCTTGGCTGCTACCTCTTCTCATTTGTGTTGATTCCAGTGTAAGCCTTATCATGAATCCCTTGAATTATTGTCAAAATTCCTGTGGATTATAATGACATGATATCACCACTTCAACCTTTTTCCCCTCAGGAAAAAAAAAAAAAAAAAAAGGGCTATGTCACAATACAGAAATATTGTTTTGTATTCCAAATCAGTGACACACATTCTTGCAAACACAGTGACTATATGGATGTTCCTCTCATGCATAAAAAGATCCTTAACAGGCTGTCTTTACTCACAGGGCCCTTCAACAGGTATTCCTGCTTATGTCTGGTAGTGATATGTATTGTAAACGTGTACACCATCTTATTTTATATTAAAACAGAAACAGATTGTTTCGTATAGTTGAAATAACTGATAACAGAAGGCATAGCCATGCTAATTTATGTTGATAAGGATCTGTGCACATTTTCAAATCTTTGAAGAAAGGCAACTCTAACTTAAGCTGTTATGTCTAAAACCATCACATAAAGCCCAATTGGAGAGAGCTGAAAAAATAGCTGCGCAAGAAAAAAAGATACTTTAAAAAATAGTTAAATTCTTGTCAACTTCAAAACTGAAGCAAGGTTACACTAATTTCTATGCTGATTGAGACGCACCCCTGCATTTCAATCACGAACAAGAACTAATGGATAGATTAAGATACAGTGAAAGAAGTGATTTCAAGTAAGCCTGAAACTCTTAAGCCAACTATGAATTTAGGAGAGAAAAGTATAAATAACTGATTTTAATTACGTAATTGGTGACAGAAATCTTACTTCTTTCTAAGACGTTCACAAGGATTTCCCCTCCTCCCCACCCATCTCAATTTCTACCCTCAGCATTACTAATAAAATAATGAATGCTGTCCCTGGATGGTAATGGAGTCGTACTGCCAAGGTGTATATACGAGCATTTCCTGCACTGTGATGGCACTACCAGTGGTAATTTCAAGTTCCATGAGAAACAAGACAAGAAATCAATGTTTATCAGATGGAAAAAAAATTAAGAAAAAAAATAAAAAAGCAGAGTTAGTGGGCAGCCTTCTGAAGTGTATTACAGAGGGAGAGAATTACAAACGGTTATTTGGCAACACTGAAAGAATAGGAGAATGCCTTTGCAAAGAGCAGCGTCTGTTCCAGTATCGGTAGCTGTGTCTGCTCTATTTCTGACCTCTGACTGTGCTGGTAGGGAATTACCAGGGGTTAGTCCTGGCAAAGCAGCAAAAGAGGCAGCTTGAACAGGCACTGAAACTTAGTCCTCCGCGAGGCTGGAACAGTTAGGACAACTGATAACAGCCCAAACTGGTTCTTATCGCTTCAAGAGTAAATTACCACAGGGACTGGAAGTTAATAGGCAATTCGGCAGCAGATGCTTTTTGCTGTGGACATAGACACACTGAGCTAGGCTTGGGAGACAGTGTTTCGTTCTTTAATGCAAAATCACATTTTTAGATAGCTAAATACATTCAAGTGTACAGGTAGATATCTATACAAAACAAATATGGAAGCTTGGGCTTTTGCTGGGATGGAGATTTTTCCCATCACCATCCATCACCTGCTTCACCACCACAACATACTTGTAGAGTACAAAGTATTATTTTCTGATTTCAAATATACTTTTAGAGTACCAGAAATGACATCTATTTTTTAAGTGCAGGGCTAAAGAACACCTATTCATGCATTACTAATGACTAAAACCGCCTAAGGATTCTTTCTCACTAAGAAAAAGATAGTTATTAGAAGCCAGATTTCCAAGTCAATTATCAAGCCAAGAAAAACTTAAAATCTTAACTTTAATAAGTATATTAAAATAAAATCAAGAAGTCCTTAAGTGCTTTTCTGTTTTCAAATATATCAGAAAGAAAAAAAACTTGTTGACTGCCTAAAAACCCCTTTGAAACTATTGCCTTCATTTATGAAGAAAAGAGAATTTTCTTTCCCTTGCAGTGTTTGATGGAGGCCTTGCCCTAGCTCTGCCCTACCATAAGAAAGACAGAGAAAAAAGGATCTTATTACAGAGGTATTAAATTAAGGTTTCAGTCCTTAATAATGAATGTAGAGATGCAGAACTTGGTACTATTGAAGTATAAGCATCATATAGGGATTTTAAGAAAATATATTAATAATGTTTTGGCTTGCAGTGGTGGGTGCAGCCCTGGTCAGAGGGGGGTGGAATTGTGTTGGGAGAACACCTTGTAAATGGCTAGCTGTGTTGACAATGAATGAGGCAGCTTTTCTCTCCTTGGTACCTCCCTGTTCTCATGTCCTCTACCAGTAAATCCAGGGCTGATTTGTATAAAGTAACTCAGAGTAGAAAAATAAAAGTGGATATTTTCTATGCTGCACACCACTTGAGAGTTCCCTGACAGACTCAGTTTTTACAGGAGACTGAATTGTTAACTTTTAGAATTACAAATAAAGCATCATTCCATATGGCGCTACTTTTCAAATAACTTTCCTGTAAATCACAAAACCCAAAAGACTGATTCATTAGCAATGCCACTAACTGTGTCCACGACATGCATTCAGGCTCCTCACAGAACTAAAGAAGTTAACATGTTCCAGTAAGTGCCCAGTGTGAACTGTAATTCAATTCTCCTTCTGTGTCCCGTTCTCCCACCCCCCCCCCCGCACCCCTNCAGAACAACCTCCCTCCACCCCCCCCGCATTTTTTTTAAATCCATCGCAATTTCTCAAGCTTGTGCTTTTATTCTGTGTGTCTTTTCTGGAAATCCTTGGCTTTCCACTGGCTCTTTACCAGGTGAATACAAGATCCAGTAAATATTCAGGCTAAGCATTTTTCTGTAAATTTTATGCAAATGAACAAAGAACATCACCAGCGCCAGCTGTACTACTGTAATGCTACTGTTTTAATCTCTCTTTCTATTGGTCAAGTACCAATTATGTAAGTAAGGTGCCCTTATTTAAACTAAACATCTTCCTTCCATCACCCTTTTCACAGGACCCAGTCAGGCAGAATGCAGCGTGAATCCGCTTTCACATTGCAGCGATGTCCATGAAACCTCTCCGTCACCACTGAAGACTGGCTGTATATTGGCACTCTTCCCAGCCGCGTACTATGCTCACTCTGTACTGGGCACAGCTTTGTTGCTCTTGGGAAGCCTCCAGCAGCTCAGGGAAGGTGCCTTCCTCCATCTAGTCAGAGCATCCCACCCAGTCTGGGCTGCAGCAGCCAGCGCACGGCAAACACACCTCCTCAGTGCCTCTGCCTCTGTAAAGGACACACAGGACTCTTTGGACATTTGTAACAAATCAGCTAACAGTGAATAAAACAGGTGATGTCTATAATCAAGCCTCAGGGAGCTTCACTTCATGATATCAGTTTCCTTTCTTCCCCCAAAAGATTGCTTCTTTTCTGGGACATCCAGACAATGCTTTTCTCTCACATATTTATTGTACTCGGTCGACGATTCTAAATATCCTTCCCCATTGGGTCATGTTTGAAAAAGATCTGTATAAGCTTTACACCTATGGGCTTCTAGCAACTACAGTACAAAAATCAGTTTTTCAGCAGCACCGTTAATAAACCCCATCTAATGTCGAGTGACATACTAACTAATTGCTTGCAGGATCCAGAGACAAACAGAGAGGGCTTTGCTTTCCTTCAGCATCTCAGGCTTTTCCAACACATGGACATGAATTTGCTATATTGTTACCGAGAAATAGTATACCTGTGATTTTTTAAGCTTTCAAAAATATGAAGACTTTCCAAGAATGACAGAATAAAATATGCTTTTAAAATTTTTTTAAATATCATTTTTTCAGTAATTCCAATTGTGAGTTAGTTAAAATTTACAGTACGGTGGGGTATAAGCTTTGAACCACACAGTAGCATACTATTTTGTAGTGAACTGTAGCAGCCACATAACTCAGTGATGAGGTTATTTCATTGCCATCTGAAGCACGTATGGAGAGACAGGGCCTGCTCTAATTACAATATTGTAGTTTTGACTGACAGACAATATGTCTACAATCAACTCATTTGAAAGCCATGTGTTGCGACAGTTCCTTGTCCAGCTCCAAAGTGTACAGAATTGAGACGAATCAGTGCCTTGTTACTATACACTAATCCCACAGTAAAAAAAAAAACAAAAAACCCAACAACAATAAAATCCTAGAAAACACATGTATACAAAGAAGAGCAACATAGGCCAACAGGTACCCCGTTTTTTTTTTATCTTTTCCTAATTGTTAGTATCTATTGACTTTTTAAACATGGCCAGAACATTTTAGAATAACACTAAAACATATATCCCCCAAACAAAACTACTGTTTCCAAACTTCCCGAAATTCACATTTGTAATTCTAAAGCAAAATAAATTTGAATACAAAAATTTTAAAAACTCCGTTTTTCAGATCACAAGAAAAAAACCTTTGATATTATTACACATATTACTAACGCACACAAATATATAGCTGACACTGAAACAATGTTTTTATTCTGACCTCACACAGGCCTGGATAAGTATAATTATTATGCAGCATAATATGACAGAGATATCTGTCATTAGTAGAATTTCTGGAATTTTGAACATACATTTCAATAGCCTAAGTGGACCTAGCTTGGCAATTTAGTTGACCCTGGAAAAGAGTGCCTTATGTTCATCTTGTGCAATCTGTCCAGTAACAGATGTACACCATTAAGATGTAAAGTGAGGTGGAGGAGGAGAGGAACAGCAGGAGAAGAGTCAGGCCATTTAGCAGAAGAGCCATGAATTTCAGCAGACCAGCATGAAGGAAGCGCAGTAACGTACGAATCATTCAAAACAGGTTTCAAGTAAACCTGTGATAAACAGATTACTATTTTTAAAGTATTGCATTTACTTTATGTTAAATGATATGTAAACATAAAAAAAAAAAAAAAATCAGCGCTGCGTTTATGGCGAGCGCATGAGATGGAAAGAGAATGCAAAGAGATTTACGTGTAACAGGGGGCACCACTACAGCTGAAGGAGCATAGTGAATTCAGCCAGCTTAGAAAGATACGTTGGTGTCAGATGGAGAAGCTTTCCTCCGGCACCATGGACCTGGGTCACCAGGAAGCATGAAGCCTACAGGTGGTAAAGTTCTCCAGATTAACAGTTTGTGTTGACGGCATGTTCAGATGTTTGAGTTACTTCACCATAGCAACAGACACAACCTGTCATATTATTAACTCATCTTCCTTATTACTGCAATAAATATACTGGAATAGTTTTACTGGGTTTAAGCTCTGTGCTGCCTGTTGGTTTCTGTGAAATTTTCTCACCTGTGTTTATTCAGTTACTACCAGAAATGTGGAAAAGCAGACAAGGCTTGCAATTAATTGTTTTTTAAAAAGTTCAAAGTGCCACCTTCCAGGATTATCGCAACATGAAAATATTCATCATATCTGCACACACCAAATGTTGATATAAGTTATTAATTTACAGCAAATATGACAATTAAGCAGATTTATTAGCCTTAATACATCGTGCAATTACTAAAGGACTTCTTTTTAGAACTCATCTTCTCTTTTTCTCTGCCGTCAAAACTTCTTTTCTTTTTTAGGTACTATATTTTATTTATTGATACACTTAATTTCAAGAACAAGCTATCCAAGATAAATTTTGTAGTGATGGCACATAATTACATACAAGCAAAGTACATACAGATACTTATTAGCATCACAATAGCAGTCTCAAGGGATGAAAAAAGTCTCTTTAAGACTGAGTTTTCAGTAAAGAATTAACACACAAAACGATCACCGTAACCATCGCTAAAATGCACCTTTATTTGCAGTCTTAGTACATGGACCACTAATTGACTGAAGCTGGATTGTTCGTACTTAAAAAGTAGTCTCTTTTGCCACAAGGCTGATACAAACTTGGCCATTATTCTCCCATCTGTGGGTATTTCCATTGCCTATGGCATGATGTCTACTCTGTGAATAATACAATAGTAGTATTCAGGATTGTCCAGGATTACGATTTTCATGTTCTCAGAAGTATGAGAATCCCTAGCTATCAATATATTAGAAACATAGATAGAAAATTTAAAAATCCACTTCATTATAATAAACACATATAAAATACGGCTCATTGGACAACTCTGGTGTTTACCAGAAACACTGCTTATTTACCACATATTCCTTTGGGTGTCCTTTATGAAAAAAATTAAAAAATAAGTATGGTTGTTTTTTGCTCTTCCCCCTCACACATTACATGTTGCTCTGGGAGCTTAGATATTGTTTTCAGCTGAGCAAAAGGAAATGTCAGGGATAATTTTGATAAATGTGAGCTATCTCATATTTTCTGTTAACAAGTGCTTTGTGTATCTAATAACATGCACCTGTGAAGCTGATTTTTCTTCTTCATGTGACCTCAAAGAACTAAGAGGAGACCGTACAGTAAAAAGAGACTATACCTACTGCTAGGTCAATAACATTGATGAAAAGACTTAATCAATGCAGAGATGAAATAAGATCTTCTAACCCCCACCCCACTCGCTGTCCCTCACCTTGGCTATGAGCTTTTTCTCAGTAATTTTCTTGTCTGCTTGTTGTGGTTAGCTGGCTAAGTACAAACCTGCACCCACAGACATTGCGCTGTGATGAGCATGCCAAGGCACAGCACTGAAGTGAGCACACCTCAGTAGCAGCCATTAGTGACAAGTGCAAACCCTTTGAATTGATACAAGACCTTTAAACTGCAGATCTATCAGTTTTCATAGGAAGTATACTCTCTTTACAAACTACTATGACAACCAATAATTCCTTCTTTCTGACAGACCGTTACTAGGAGGTGAAAAACGCCACAGCATATAATAAGAATTTATAATAAACTGTTCAATATTTTGAGTGCTATACTAATTTTCCAGTGTATTATTCCTTGTAGCTAAATGCCTTTGATAATGGAAACAGTCTAGGAAAATTCTTTGTAGTTCCAATCTTCTTTGGATTTCAACCAAACATATTTACCATGAACATACTGCATAGGTTTTTCCTCATGAGCTATCAGACAGCATTGTTCCCCCTAAGAGATGAACTGCGAGCTTTTAAAGTTTTCTGATACAGACTGTCAAAATTTCTTAGGTTTACTTTGTTAAAGATGCTTAGGGAACAGTTTATTTTCTTGTTTTGCATAGGTGGTTCTGATTTGGTTCTGTTGTTCTGGAGATAAAATCATGAGGAAAAAAAAAGTTATAGCCTGATCTGTAGAATCCTAATGAAACAAACAAACAAAAAACTTAATTTCTTGAAAAATTCAAATTTCCCACAGAACATCTATAGATACCTTTGTCACAAGTGAGCAGCTTCAAAGTTTCTATTTTGAAAGGTGTTTTATTTTTTATTATGTAAAGGCTCCTGTGAATCTAGGTAAATAATGATGAGTTTCTTTTCAATCATTTGACATGTACAAAAGAAGTGACTCTCCACTGGCTAATATGAATTAAAAAGAAAATTGTAGTCTATCTGGTCTCCTGTAAAAAGATTTTCCTCAACTGAATCAGTAGAGCTTCAAGTGACAAAATATTTTTGCTTTAGATGAGACAATTTTCTCAGCTTTAAAGCAGTTCTTTAAAGCCAGTTAAACATGCATTTGATATAAATGTTCTCCCATACAGATCCTAACATTAAAATACTTCACAGCTAAAAGAAATATGTCCTGTACATATTAATTTGCACAAATTCAATCTTAGTCTATAAACCTAGACTAGGATTCAGTGTGTCTGTGAAGTCTGACTGAACAGAAATCTGCTTTTTAAATGAAGTGGCTTGTAGGCAAATTTTATTTTTATTCATACTCTGCTTCTGGAATCCTCTAAGCAAGGTTGTTTTATTTTAGGAACGCTCTTTTAGTCAATTATTTAAATTGTAAAGCTGTACAACACAATATAGTCTGTGGGGATTTGTTACGTACCAGTGGGTCATTTATGAAATTTCTGTGCTCTACACCTGCTAAAATATTGATGTTCTTCCCCTTTGCTCCTTTTTCTGATTTAAGTAAAATGGTAGGTATTGAACTGAATTAATTTACAGATTAGCCATTATAACAAAGTCTTATTTAATCATTAAGACGAGTCCAAAGAGGGGAAACAAATCTGGCTGATAGAGTTTCTGGAGAAGTACAGCTATTCAGCAGGCATGAATCCTGGGAGCAGTCCGAAATAAAACTTCAGTAAAGTCTCATCCACATGTTGGTTTAAACATTGTCTACCCGGGTTACTTTTTCTTATGAGGGAAATGTCAGTGTCATCTGCATCACTCACTCTCCATCTCTCCCAAGGAGGTGACGCATAGTTTATAGCCTACCCTTACAGATGCATTTGATTTAGGTGCTGTAGTAAAGTGGAAGTGTCAAGGTGATTCATCTGTCTGCCACCACTGACAGCTGTGTTACACAAAGTGCCTGTGTGGAACGCATTGATTGGGCTAAAGTAGTAGGTATTCCAATATCAAAGGGAAAGGCTTTCTTTGTCATTACAAACATAGCACTGGCTTTTGACCAGTGTAACAGATACGGCCTGCATGAACATTGTGTTGCATATTCTGAATATGTTCCCAGGATTCTTGCCCTATACCAGGGACCAACAGCAGACTAACCCCCTTGTAAACTTGCTTGAAAAAGAAATTGTGCTGCCGTGACTAAATTTTAAAAAAGGGAAGTGATTACAAATATATCGGTTTCATAAAAAAACAAAACAAACACTTGATCATTATGCCCTTAATTTGTCACATTTTAATACAACATCTGCTATTACCTAAAAATGCTAAGTTAATTTAATTTTGCTACAAATCCTGCA
This sequence comes from Pandion haliaetus, assembly GCA_013401275.1. NCBI lineage: Eukaryota > Metazoa > Chordata > Aves > Accipitriformes > Pandionidae > Pandion > Pandion haliaetus. The sequence goes on along the minus strand of VYZV01014263.1, from coordinate 4,880 downwards.
AAATATCTAGTTTTCTTATAGTGTGTTCCTGAAGTTTCTCAGCATATTCCTGTTCATTTACAGAAGATTATCACGCATTATCTATCTTGTGAATTGTCACTGCTACTTTTACAAGGTTCTCATATTAGTAAAACATTTCCTAGATACTAACGTTTTGTAATCTAATTCCTGTCTTTTCTCCCATACATGAGAAATGAACCTTGCTGGTCAAGTTGAATAATACACACGTATACATACATGTAGACTGAGGTGTCATTTGTAAAAGAGTGAATTATTAGAAGAGGTAATGGGAGCAACCTATGATGATACAGTGTCAACTAAAGTTATTTATCCATCATAATCCCTGCCTTTATGGATTAAAAATAGTTGTATATTCAAAAGTAATCTGAAAGTCAGTGTATCAGCTGTTGATGTGTCAGTAATTTATCTGAAATAGTCCATATTTTATCATAATATCCCCCAAATATAGCAAGTTCATCTAATAGGGTGCTATGCTTTAGGAAAATATGCAGTTCCATTTTAGGAAAATGTTACTTTCAAATTTTTCTTGGTGTCCTTGGTATTTTGAAAAAGACAAGAGACTTTGAAATTCTAATACAAGGATGTTTAAAGAGCTTCAGAAATGACATTTTGCTATAGTAATATGAAAAACAAATGCAAAGAAAAACTCTTTTCCATAACAACACTACAGAAATACTACAGTCTCTGGACTAAAATGCAGCTCATGAAATAGTAAAAGAAAAAGTTTATGTATATATTTGATCAGNATTGAACCATGAGGCAGCCTATGGTTTCACCACAATGTTGGAAGTCAAGACCTCTTGTATTTGAGTCAAAGCTTGACACCTGACTCTGCAGTCTTAGGAAATTTGATTTCATTTTCTGTTTCAATTTTCTACCTGTAACACCACACTTCCCTTTAACGTAAGTTTATAACCAAAGCAAGAAACATCAGCCTCAAAATGTGTAAGTAAAACCTGGGACTTACTGTGAACCATGAAATCCTAATTACGAAGCTGTTTACCAGAGACAAAAAGCTTGTTGACCATGCAGCGCAGCGGCACAGTTTGATCACTAATTGTAATATATTAGGAGCCATCAAATTACTTCAGAATGCTATTATGATTTTTAAATTCTGAAGTAAGAGTTAGAAACCTTAAAATACTATTCAAAAGACCCTTTTCTATCTTGCCAAAATAAGCTTCTGAGAGTGATTAAAGGAAAATGAGGGATGAACGGACTGATGAGAGGACAGACCTTGTAGGATGCAAGCAGGAAAGCATATAGTTTAGGAATATTTAAGAATTCGCATGTCTTCAGGAGCCAATTTAAAGGTTTTCTCTGGATACCAGATGACCTAGCGGGACATCAGTATAGCAGGTACCTTACATAGGTCTATTGAGGTGAGAGCATCTAGAGTACCTTGTTAGACCCCCAACATACTTGAGGAATGATCAGTAGCAAGTTAAAACATTCCTTCTCTAATATTTACCAGTTGCTTTACCGATCACTTGCTCCATAACTTCAGTCCAGAATTTACCATTAAAAAGTTATGTAAACAGATAATGTAAACAATGACTGAAAAGTTGTATTTCCTAATAATTACAATGTTCTTTTGGTAGCAGCTTGAAACTGAGCAATCTCATTGTGCTTTACTCTTTCAGTGAACATGAGATTCAATTTAAGCAATTAGAATACTTATAGCATTAATCAGAATTTGCACTTTAATATAAATAGCAATATGTACTATTATGAAAAATTCTGATGCGATGGTAGAAAAAAGGCAGCTGGCACTGCATTTTCAGAATAATGCAGATCAGGGATCCAGGCCTGTGCCACACTATGAAAATTTGATCTTGGTACAATCTAGATCTGACACAGTCAACCTCTGGTACGCGTGCAGGTCAATCAGTTACCTGTTGGAGTGAGTCTATGCAGAAGCGAAGCAGTCAGGGACAGTGGAGTCAGGTTTTGCTTTCTGCATGGGGATGGCTGTGCTACTGAGGTATCCGCTTGCTAGGTACAGTGAGCATAACCAAGTTCGAAGTTACACTGTACTATTGTATGCTAAAATCTCATGACTGGAGTGAAACAACTTCACACAGTCTGTTAAAGAACCCGAGCGAGTTCACAGAAGAGAAATCCATCAAAGGTTATCAAAAAAGGTAAATCTCTGAGTACCATTTGGAGGGCAAACTGCTGACAGGTAGGAAAATATTCTGGAGAAGTATCAGTCTGGGCTTGCTCTAGTCTCATTATGGTCATTGGCCTAATCTTGAAAAGTACCCTATCATAACATGAAGTTCAGTTGCCAATATCAAACTTGTTCTGAAGTAAAAAAATCTTCAGGGAAATCAGAGACAATGACCAAATTATTTTTAACTCAGAAAATGTGTCTCAACCTCTCTGAATACTAATTGTGAAGGCAGATAAAAGGTGTTTCACTGCTACTTTCACTATTTTTACTATGACTACTATCCAACTTGCTGACACTCTTCCCTGGGATATTTAGTTTCTTCCCGAAGGGAACCAGTGCTCTTACATAAAGGGCCACTATGTTTTTCTGGTCTTCGGGTAAAAACCATGGCCTTAGACCTCCAAAGATCAAGCATTCACATGACTGACTGCTTATAAAATAGCGCAAAAATTAGATTTTTTCATATTGTCCTATAAAAATACTTTCCCTGTGCAAAACAGTTTAGCACCAATGTTTCAGCAAGTAAGCATTTCATTGCATGAAGTCCTCTAATTCGGCAAAGAACACCTTTGATCCTGAACCTTACATACAAGGCACTTTTTGACTACATCCTTTGAAGCAGCTCAGTTTCTTAACTTCTACTGATTCTTTTATATCAAGTCATATTTGACCATTCTTACATATTCCTTTTTTTAGATGCAGAAATATTCAGCTGTTTTGCAAGACTGGCTCATTTTCTCCGGTTG
>VYZV01014262.1:2245-22498 GCA_013401275.1 Pandion haliaetus | reverse complement strand
CCCTGGCGCGGGTCCTTTCCGCAGGCTGCTCTCCAGTCACACACTGCTCCAGCGCGATTTTTACCATGGAGTTACGGCCATCTTGGGGAGGCTCCGCTCCACCATGGACCTCCCTGGGCTGCAGGGGGACAGCCTGCCGTCTCCCCACGGGCTGCAGGGCCATCAGCCTCCTCAGGCGCCCCTCCTCCCCCTCCTTCTTCACTGACCTCAGTATCTGCAGAGGGGTTCCTCTCATGTTCCAACCCCCACACTGCCGGTTCCCCTTCTTCAATCTGTTCTCCCAGAGGCGCTCTCACCGTCACTGATGGGCTCGGCCTGGGCCAGAGGCAGGTCTGTCTCTTTGGAGCCGGGGGAGCTTCTAGCAGCTTCTTACAGGAGCCACCCCTGCAGCCCCCTCTCCTGCTACCAAGGAAAACCGCGCCACACAAACCCATAACAAGAGGCCTTTCCTGTCTTGTCTCTATAGAAATGCAAATTGCACTTCTGGAAAGAAAGAAATTCACACACACACTCCAATCTCCCCAAACAAAAAGAAGAGCTATTTTAAAAGAAAGTATTTTTAACATAATCTTATTTTGTATGTTTCTGTCTAGGGGAGGTTTTGGGAACATTAGTTCTCAGTGGTACTGAGCCAAAGCTGTCTCACAGCTGCTATCTATCTATTTATACTTTTTTTAAATCCAAAAACTAATGACTGAATATGGAGGAATAGAAAAAATTTAGCCATCAAAGCTCAATTATAAGCATCATATCCCTGTACTCCTAAACTCATATAGCCTGTATAAAGTTACAGAACTCCAGTATGGGGCTGAGGTGAAGAGAAGACAAAAAGTGGGAAAGGCTAGTAGCAGCAGGTTTTATACTAAGTTTCTTCCAAAAATTATAATTGAGCCACTTTCACAGCCTCCCTTTATATTTTAGTATAAAATGTGTTTCTCAATGTGTGATGTTGAAATTTAAGTTCTTTATTACTAGCCTTTCAGAAGCACTCAGTGAAAAACATTGTCCTAATCAAAGTCTCCCTTGAGGATTTCGGCTAGGTGCTACAAATCTCAGTTTCCAAAACTAGTCTGAGGTATCATTCTTTAATCTAAGTTAACTGTAAAGATTGTTCAATGGGTGGGAATTGTTGCATTTTTACTACTAAAACAACAGCAGAGACTTATTTTGTCACAGGAGGGGATTGGAATGATTGAAGTTTCATAGCTGTAATGTTTATGTGCTTCTCCAAAGATCCCACATCTCTAGGGACTCTTAAAACTTCTTGTAAGTCACAGTGACAGGAGGACACCTCTTCTTTACATTCAGAGATTGAGGTCAACATCCCATAACTTTTCCTCTGCCTGCCTTCCTTCTTTCATTCTCATTTCCTCTCCTAGGAATAGTCCTTGCTTGCAAATTATTCTGGTAGAGAATAAGCCAAATGGCTTGCAAAAGCTGTCATGATCAAACCCAACATTTTAAATACAGAAACAAGGAAAGGTATTCCCTAATTGCTCCAATGTTGCAGAGAAAAAAAAAAACCAACAACAACCCAACATTAAAACCATTTGCAATTAAATGAGAAGGTAGTCTCTCAAATTATTCTTCAGACAGGTTTCTTGGAGGACATTCTGAGCTTCTGGGAAGAACAGCATTGCCTTCCTGCAAGGGCATCTATACTTTCACTTGTCAAAATAGTTTAAAACCTCAGTCTACTTGTCCGACCTGTCTCTATTGCAGACATCTGAAGAGTGGTATTAACAAAAATTCACCTTTCAATTTTCACTGAGTCTGGCATATCTCCACTATGGCCTCCTCTTGCCTCCCAGTCTTGATCTTAGATATTTACAGCTTTTAAGATGGATCACTGCAGTACACCCAGGAATAGGACTGACTCCACACACAAAAAAAAAAAAGCTGAGAAAACCGCCAGGATCAGAATTAAGAGTTCAATGACAGTATGTCACTCTCCTTTTCCAAATTTTATGGGGGGCTCCACAAGTAATTGCAGAAAGCCCTTTTTACTCTTTAAAGAAAGCTTTTTAACAGACCAGTTCATGTTAAACCCTTCAAAATCATGACGGCATTATCACATTATTACTGTTGAAGTATCACTCATTTAAATTTAGAAATTCTGTTTACAGGAAAAAAACATAATCATAGAAAGATTGCCCAGTGCTGAAAGGAAGGATTTCACAATAACCCTACATCATTCCCAAGGCTGAACCAGGTTTGATGCTGAGTATGTGGATAATATATTGTATGCCTCTATCCCATTTAAGGTGATTCAGTGTTTTCAGACAGCAATGTGCAGGGGAACATTTTCCTAGTGAAAAAGAATCAAAAGGCTCAGAAGAAATGGTTTAGTTACTTTCCTCTGTCCCTCACCCTCTTTCCCCAAATCCATGTGTGAATATGCATGTGTGAACACATACAAACACACACAAAAGATCTCTTTAGTGTGTGTCCTACCACTATATGATATAGTACAGCTGGTGATATATATTAGGTGAAAGCGCTCTTAAATCCCTACTTGAGCCTGGAAGTGATTAATATGATCCATTGCTTTGCACATAAAAATACTTAGCAAACCAGTTATCTCTCTTTCACAGATGTGGCGAACCATTTACCATTCCCATCTCTCCAGCTGCAATAGCATCTGTAAAAAGCAATGCATCTTTGAGATCATGGGATATAAATCTTTTTGTGATAAGAAACTCTACAAATTACAGAACACTGTGAGTGTAATACATCTTTTTTTCCTTTTTAAAATAAAAAGTAAGTTTTCACGCATACAAAAGATTCAGAATATAAGAAAACTCTTTATTACCAGAAATTTTTTCTTTATCTGCCCCAGAGAGATGGTGCAAGCAATGTAGTTTAAACTTCCTTAAATTGATCCACCAAGGTTACTTGAGTACCTTCAGTGGACCAATGTAGGGAAGCTTATAGTGCTCGTCTGAAGACATTACTTGTAAAAAGAAGAGAAAATTCAGCTTGAGACCTATTTAGCCTATTGTAGGAGTCCAGAGAGAAAGCTGTCGTGTTCTGCCTGGTTTTATTTTGCATAAACAGTGACCACTAGAACAAACAGAAACACAGGGGAGACTTCGTAGTGTAGCATTTATGATACTCAAATATTTTCTGTTCTGAACATATAGGAACATTTTCTCTATTTCAAGTACCAACATAATTTTTTTGTAGATAACAGTCTATTAAGGCTTTCAGGAGAAGACCGTGGTGTCATCCTTTTCAGGTTGTGTAAATGAAAAACTCGTGGGCAGAGGGAAGTCTTTAAGCAGCATGCTACAACATTATAGACAAAGCAAAGGTGCTAGCTGGCAATCTACTAGTCATTTAACAGGATCTGTTAAAGAAATGCGTCTGCTACTGTTTGTCTAAAGCTTAGAAGCATGTCCTTTAGGACTGAGCTTGGTTCTTCCTGTAATGAAAGCAGTGAGTATTTCAGCAGGCCTCAATTTACAAAGAATTTATGTGTCATTCCTTTGTGGGCAAAGTGTTGCTAATCAACAAAATTCTCTACCCTGCGTTAGTGCTGAGAGCTATCTTTCAGTTTCTGTCTGGCCTTGATGACAGATGGCAGTTGGCTGAGTTATAACCCACAATTACCTGCCTTGTCACATTCCTCATGTTGACTGCATTTGCTGATTATATTACATTTTGTAGCATTATTGACTATGGAAATATGAAAACAGAAGTCAGGCTCTTGTTGTTAGGTTCATAGCTGGACCTTGATCTTAATAACAAAAGAAAACAAAAACCTGTATAGTTTAATTTTAATCAGTTAATCTAATAGATTATTCTGAAGAATTAAGCTTTTATTGCATTCATGTTTTCATTTTAATTCTTTTAAAACTACACAAAGGGCTGTTTTAACACCAGTATCACGCTGTGCCTTGTAAAGTCACCAGTAAAGTCAAGCTAGGTTCTTCCAGCATACTCAGGCATGTGTAAAACATGCTGCCAAGGTGTCCTGGTTTCAGCTGGCATAGAGTTAATTGTCTTTCTAGTAGCTGGTATAGTGTTAGGTTTTGGGTTCGGTATGAGAAGAATGTTGATAACACACTGATGGTTTCAGTTGTTGCTCAGTAGGTTTATACCAAGTCAAGGATTTTTCAGCTTCTGATGCCCAGCCAGAAAGAAGGCTGGAGGGGCACAAGGAGTTGGGAGGGGACACAGCCAGGGCAGCTGACCCAAACTGGCCAAAGGGGTATTCCAGACCATGTGACATCACATCTAGTGTATAAACTGGGTGGATTGCTGCTCAGGGACTAACTGCATGCTGATCGGCGGGTGGTGAGTAATTGCATTGTGCATCACATGTATATTCTAATCCTTTTATTATTACCATTGTCATTTTATTAGTGTTATCATTATTAGTTTCTTCCTTTCTCTTCTATTAAACTGTTCTTATCTCAACCCACGAGTTTTCCTTCTTTTCTCAATTTTCTCTCCCATCCCACTGGGATTGGGGGGAAGTGAGTGAGCGGCTGTGTGGTGCTTAGTTGCTGACTGGGGTTAAACCATGACACAATGTTTACCCAACAATAAGATGATCTAAGTATGATGTTACCCAGTAGAACACATTTGTAACCAATGGACACAACTGTCAAATGTGAAGGAGATTTATTAATTCAGGGTGGGGGAACAAAACATTTGAGGGTATTGAATGGATGTGGAAGTAATTAAAAAAAAAAAGTAGTAAAAAAAAGAAAAAGAAGTAATTAATGAAAAGATATCCATGACATTTCTTGTTGCTCTTGCTTCTATTGAACTCTGAGGAATATGAACACTTTAAGTGTTAGAACATTACAGGTCTCTAGCAGTAAATAAGAGTAAGCTTTTATCTTGCTGCTTTTACTGTATAAACAAGGTATTTCCTAGAGTAGCTTCATTATTTGCTATATGACTTTTGTAAAGGATGAACTTCAATAAAACCCAGGTATTTAATGGGTATGTCTGTTAACATTTTACAACCAAAGCTCCCAATCTTGCTGCATAATAAGGAATGGTTAGATGCTGCTCATTTGAGCAACAAAAGGGAGATGAGTGGTTTGCAGTAAATACCCCAACTCTTCTTTCCTTTTAGGGCAGATAGATACTCTTAACAAGCAAACTCAGACACTGCTGACCCTGATGCCTCCTGCAAGGAGGTGAAGCCACAGATTTGTTAGTCTACATTTTTCTTGTATCTCCTGTTAGTTTCAAATATACAGTTTTACCCGTATATCCTCTCTGCCCCACTAGTGAAATGGCCTGTAGAGGCAGCACAGACACTACAGCTCTTCAGCTTCCAGAAGTATTTAACTTGGACCTCTTGGGGTTCAAAAAACTTGCAGTGATGTTTATGTCACTGGTTAGGGTAATCCTTAGAAAATGTGCGGCTTGTTCTGCCGGATTATCTACTCTGATCTCCCTCATTAACATCAAAAAAGTATCTAATTGGGTAAGGGCCATCAAAAAGATGCAAGCAGAACTGTCTAGTGCTGGAAAAAGATGATGTCTTCATTGGGGATTTTTTTATACTACTCGTTGAGGTGAATTAAACACACGTTTCTGCTTATATATATATATATATATATAAATTAATGAACAGTGCATTGGACAGTCTACAAGGAATCTGCAAAGATGCATCGCTAGCCAATTCCTTATATACACTTGCACCAGCAACAATCACGTGAGCATCGACGTGGGGTGCCTTGGCCAGGTGTTATAACTTGAATTTCCTCTTCAGCTGTAATATGCAACAAATGTTCTTTCTTCTCCTTTGGAATTTTTTAATTCACCAGAAACTTTTCTCTTTGCTTAGATTGCAATTCCAATACTGTAATGTATTCTCTTGACATCTATGACATATCTTCATGAAAAAGGAACAAAAAAAATGCTTCTATAAATGCAAATTATTCTCCTGCCTCCCTCCCCACAACTCCCAGTAGCATGCTCAAGGTAAGACTACCTGGCACCAAACAGAAGTGATGCATGGTGATGGGCTGTCTGCAATCTTCTCTAGTGTCTTCTGATTCTTGAGGGTTTCAAATGTTTTCTAAATATGAATCCCTCACATAAGTGTGTAAATCTTTCTAGCTTGTCAGCAGAAGCTAGTTCATGATGCAGTGCTCACCACCTGCAATCAAGAGATGGGTCAAATATGGTAAAGACTTTGTTAATCCTAAACTCAGCTGAAATCAGACTTGTAAATTTTAAAAACATCCTTGGTGCAAAGCAGTTCAGTGTCATGATTCCATAACCACCAAAGAAAAACTGCGTATTGGCTGGCAAAGTATGTGTATATGCCATGTTCCTCTGCTGCTCTTGATGCAGTCGTCTGTCCTTAGATGTGCCTCCATGCTCAAGAGATCTCCTTTTATATTTAAACAAGCACACACACATACACACGCACACACATATATATTTATATACATGGATGTCTATACGGGGGCATAATACTATTAAAAAGACAAAAAGGGTTTTTGTCACATACAGTATTACCCAATTGCCATCTAATGTTTGAGAACAATCATGTCTGATTGTAGCACATAATTACTTTTTTATAACTGCAAACTTCACTACCCAAAATTTACTTCCAAAAACAACTCTCTCTTGAGATTACCAGTGAAGGCATAGCATATAAGAATAATCAACCCTGTGCCATATTATGCCTTCACAAAATCCAATAGTAATCAAAGAAAACATAATGTCTTTGCTCTCAGTAGTTTATCTAAGGGTAGGTGTGTTCCAGAAAGTTTAGCATACTGGTCAGAGCTATTGCATTGTCAAAAACAGAATGCCAAAATATGACCCCTTTTCACAATTTAATACATTGTAAAATTCTTTGATAAAAATGTGAAAGAATTTCTTTGAGAGATTTAAATACTAAATTGTCTTCCCTGTTAATCTTCCCCAAATGTCAGTTGTTACGATCTCTTGCCATTTTTAAATTTTATATAGGAGACTCAAGGTATGAGATAAACCAGTGGAAAAAAAATAGCATATTGTTTTTGGGGAAACAAAAGTTGATTTAAACAGGGCCCCTTTGCATATATTTCTTATATGAAGATGGTGTGGAATCTTTTCATTCCTGTTTAATTTTCTCAGGACACAGCAGTAACAGTCCTTTCGTTTAGGAATAAATGCAAGCAGATGTTTAATTAAATTGTAATGTACTGTGAATAACATTGCAACTGCCAGTAATTGGGTTCCTATAGCCATAATTATTTCTGCTGGCCATTACCAATGGTTTTGTATCAACAACTTGCAACATTCAGCAGATAAGTTCACACTGTCTTGGAATGAAGATGTAGGGAAACAAACGCAAAGAGATGCCAGGATTTTGTCACTGTCAGAGCAACATATGGTGGCAGATTCTTCTACTTCCCTTGGCTCCCTTCCTGCCTATCAGAGTGAACTACATTTTTTTTTTAATGCATTGTTTTGTCCTACAAGTATTTCAAAGGCACAGTAACTCACTTTTCATATAGACAAAAAAAAGAATAGAGAGACATCAAAATTTTGTAATTTGCATTAATATAGTAAATAACTATATAAACTAGATTAAAGACTTGTCCAAATGAAACCACAGTGGAAAATTGTTCAGTAAGGTTTGCAATTTGTTTTCTAAATGAAAGGAAACATACAAGCACTCTTGCTGTACACCTAGATTTTTGAATGATAATTCTTTTGGCTCTATTGTAGATCTTTCTTAAGAGAGGGTGCTTCCATCTATCTGAGGCTCCCTTTAAGGACAGTGCTGAGAAAAGTAATTCCTATTCTAGCTCCTAATGTCAAGCTTGATGTCCGATAATAGCAAGACACAATAGCAAGTTACTGCTATTTTGTTATTACTATTTAGGTAACAGTGTAAGTATAGTCTGTTCTATATAAAGTTCACCACCTTTAGCATCATGGTGCATAAGAAATGCCAGGATTGGGAAGCTGTTTCTTGAGCAACTGGTGTTCACAGGCATATGAATTTTCAAAGAATCATAGAATCATAGCATAGTTAGGGGAGGAGGGGACTTTTAAAGATCATCTAGTCCAAGACCCCTGCAATGAGCAGGGACATCTTCAGCTCGATCAGGTTGCTCAGAGCCCCATCCAACCTGACCTTGAATGTTTCCAGGGACTGGGCATCTACCACCTCTGGGCAACCTGTGCCAGTGTTCCACCACCCTCGTCGTAAAAAAATTCTTCCTTATACCTAGTCTAAATCTTCCCTCTTTTAATTTAGAACCATTACCCCTTGTCCTATTGCAACAGGCCCTACTAAAAAGTCTGTCTCCACCTTTCTTATAAGCCCCCGTTAAGTACTGAAAGGCTGCAATAAGGTCTCCTCAGAGCCGCCTTTTCTCCAGGCTGAACAACCCCAACACTCTCAGCCTTTTGTCATAGGAGAGGTGCTCCAGCCCTCTGATCATTTTTGTGGCCCTCCTCTGGACCCGCTCCAACAGGTCCACATCCTTATTATGTTGGGGGGTCCCAGAGTGGGACACAGTACCACAGGTGGGGTCTCACCAGAGCGGAGCAGAGGGGAAGAAGTACCTCCCTTGACCTGCTGGCCACGCTGATTTGATGCAGCCCAGGATACAGTTGACTTTCTGGGCTGTGAGTGCACATTGCCAGCTCATATCTATTTTTTTCCCACCAGTACCCCCAAGTCCTTCTGTGCCAGGCTGCTCTCAATCAATTCATCCCCCAGTCTGTGCTGGTATTGAGGATTGCCCCGGCCCAGGTGCAGGAGCTTGAACTTGACCTTACTGAACCTCTCATGAGGTTCACATAGGCCCACTTCTTGAGCTGGTCCAGGTGCCTCTGGATGGCATCCTGTCCCTCAGACATGTCAACTGCACCACTCAGCTTGGTGGTGTCTGCAAACTTGCTGAGGGTGCACTCGATCCCACTGTTTATGGCATTGATGAAGATATTAAACAATACTGGTCCCAGTACGTATCTTGTAAGCTTATGGAGAAAAATCTGAATTTTTAGAAAAAAGGAGTGTGGACAGAACTTGTGTAAAATGGAGTAATAGTATGTCATAGACCTAAATTAATCTGACACCTGTTTCAACTTATTCCCTGAATTCAAAAAAGGAAATCTCAGCATGGCTCAATTAGGAAAATACCTGAAGATTATGTGACTCTTGTTTTTAACAGTTTTCTCACAGAAGACCATTTCATTATATGAAAGGCTGGGGACCATCAGTCTCCATAAAAGTCGGAGCTTGTCACTTAAATCCATCTTCTAGGTTCTGTATTTCATCCTTTGAGCAAGTCTCTTTCACGGCATTTTTAAGGAATAGTCTTCAACTGTGCCATTAATTCAGACATCATCCTTCACCTTCACTCTTTACTGCTGGTATGAGGAACATTAGAGGCAGAGGTTATGAAAAGACAAGAAAAACAAATGGAAACCTGGAGAACATGCACAGTGAAGAGAATAGTTCAAGAAGCTTGAATAATGATTTTTGGAGGCACAATACTACCAGGGTTTGGAGAAATAAACAGCGTTTTCAGCAAGAGACAATTTTAGGGAGCATGGCTCAGAATGAAAATCTTTGAGGAATTGGCTTAAGCAGTCAAAAACTTCAACAAGAGAAGCTGTGGCATCTGAACTTGCACAGAGCCCTTTTCAAAGAAAGAGAAGAGAAAATGATATTGAACACTTTCATATGGTGATTTCAGAACAATGCAAGAAAAGAGCAATGGAAGAGAAGTAGGGAAACATAGGTGGTCTTTCAGGGGCTTTGGTTGGTTGACTTGTTTTTGTTTTAGTTTAAAATATAGTTTAAAACAGTAGTGTGACTACTTAGCTCTACTGCTCCTAAAAGAAATTTTGATCTTTACAGGGTAAACTGAATATGTGCAATTAAATGAAGAAAAATGTGCTGCACTGCAACCACAGTTCATGTACTGTACAAGAAAATTGAATTAAATAATATGTCCCCTTCTTGGATTAATGTTATCTTTCCTATTGTTTGTTCTGAATACAGTACAAACTTGCACTTGTTTCACTTATGTCAACTAATGAATTGTATCCACACCCATTCATGAAATTACAATGCCCTTACAGCAACATGAAGAAAATAGGCTTTGTCAGGTATACGGTCAATTAAACAAAGAAATAAGGGTTTGGTTTTTGGAGGCAGCTTGTAGACAGAAAAGAACATATCTTCTTTGGACAAGCATGACTAAAATATCTTCTGCGTGAAATAATATTGTATTATATTTGATAAATCACACTAAAAATGGTTAGTCTGGTTTTACATTTTTATAACTAAATTAAATTGATTTAGCAGATAGATTTGATGAAGTATTAATACTGGTGTCTTTATTGCCTTACTTTCTATGAGGATTAACATCATCTGCCAACAGTATGTCTTGGAAGTGCTACTTGAGAAATAAATTATTACCACTGCTCCTGTGACACTTCTAGGCACCATACCGTGACAGTTCATGTCATGAACAGGCATTTTGACCCCAGCTGCTAATACTTTTTAAAGCATTTGCTCAGTTCAACATCTGTTGTCAGGGAGCTGAACGGAAGAGTGCCTACCCCTTTGGGAAATGAACCATTTCCAAATGCAAGAGGAGGTTCCTCTTTAGATGCAAAAGTACATATATGCTCTCTGTTTACAAAGAACATGACACCAGAGTAAGTAGAGGTGTCTTAGCAGCTCCAGCTGGTTCCAGGTAGAGATAGCTGTGACCACAGCGTGAAGAGAGAACTATAGGATTATATGGTTTCTTTGTTACATAGGAGTGTTTCCTAGAGTTAATAATGAGGGAGAGGCAGTTCCATTAGCAAATTCGGCTATATTTCCAGTGGAGAATACTAAATTAAAGAGCTCTTTTCAACCTCAAGGTATTGCAGTCAAAGCCCAGAGGTGTTTAATTCCTGTCTAATGCTGTTATCTGTTAGGCATTTCAGTTTACAAACCCCTTCTTCAACTGTATATTATAGATATGCTATATGAAGAAATCATTGTTGTGCAATATTTGCAATGAAGAAAAAAATAAAAGTAGCATAACTATTTGATCAAAGATATCATCTCTTTATATTTTTTACTATTATGTGTTCTTTTAGATTTTTTTAATGGGATGCTTTGCTTTAAAGGAAATACATAAAGCCTAGCTTTCCTGAACTATGAGGAATAAAAAAACCTTCTTAACTCAAAGTTGCTTTCAGCCACCACTTTACCTTAAAAGCTCCCTATTTTTTTCCTCATGAGGTCATAATAGAGCACATGCTTCTCTGACTGCTGCTGGGTCTGCCGTCTCCATTATGTCTGGGATGTGTCTGTTCTCTTTGGAACGTGCAACTGCCTTGGAGGCTCCCAAACCCTTTTTACTGCATCTCTCCTCTATGAAAAGTCCTGCAGAATAAACACAGGGCTCACACTCCTAGTCCTGTCTTCTACAGGGCTTGGTTTTGGCCAAGGTTTTCTTCTGGTTTAACTATCTGTATTCCATAAGGAAGTTTAACTCCTTTTCACAACTGCCGTGTAACTCTCACCATTTTCAGCCAGCTTTCGCTTCACTCCTAACTGTATTTAGGAGTAAGCCAACCCTGCACAGTAGGTCTCCCTCTCAAGAAGTTGGCAGGCCACGCTGACTGCAAAAGAAACCCTAAAAGTTCTCCAAATAATCAGGAAGAAAGCTGTAAAGAAGCATATGGATCCAGCACAAGGTTTTTGGTCTTTCCTCTGGACTGTCTTTTTATTCCTCCCACCAGCAATTGACATAGGTTGCTGTAAAATATTTTGGGTCTCCTGTACAAAGGTGGCAGTAATTATTTAATGGAAAAATGTATAAGGATTCTGTGCAAAATGTTTTCTACTTTACCAGATTTGCTATGCACAACAGGCCTATGTGGTTGATATTAATATGTTTTTATTATCTTTTATACTTTAGCACAAATATTCAGCTCTTTCAAGTTTGCTTCAGTCAAGCTATGAGAATTTCTAACACCTGAAGTTGTGTTCCCAGATGACTCTAGAGAACTGGTATCTAATTATTTGAAAGTTTAAGAAATGCTTAAGATATGCTTATTCAGATATGAATAAGAATGCAAAGCACTGACTTATTTTTTGCTATCTCCACATGACTTTTTTTTCTACTTCTACTAAGTCAAAGTGATTTTGAGGAGAATAGGTAAACTCATGGAAGTTCAAGCACAAGTAAAAATAAAAAAACTAACAGATTTTCCAGAATGGAAATAGATGCATTATGGATAGGAAAATAACGCCAGTATCCTTTTATCAATATGTGGGCATTTTTAAAATATATGCCTCTTTCAAGTGAGCATTTATAAAACAATACATAAAAGTTGTAACTTCACTGTCTGTGATGAGGCATTTTAAATGTTATTTTCTTACCTAGAAATTGCACTTTCTCTTCTGACCTATGGCTGGACTTATTCCAGATGAATACTATACAAGTAAGTTCACTTCATGTCTTTCTAAAAGCTTTTTTGTTACAGCTGTTATTTTTCTATGCCACATTGTAGATTGTCTCTTTTTCCTTAGTCAGTGTGTAAACCTTCCTTCCTGATAGTCAATAAAGTTCAGCAAGAATAACTGCTGGTTTTGTCCATTTTTCACTATTATATCTTCCTGGACTATTCCCTGCTGTCAGCAATTCATTTTCAATCCTCTCAGTCCAATCCTGGGACTGTTCATGGCGTTTCCATAATATTAATCATCCATTGATTGTTCCACTAATATCAGCAAGTGTCACATGTATAATTGTGTAAATGCTGGGTGAACATACTCAGTTATATCAGGCTGCTGAATTATAATTGGTGATGCTGTAATATTCCACAGAAATTTTTACATTTGGGAATTGAATAACATACTGATTCTGCAACTACTCATTGAGGAACAGAAAATGAACATGCTGTTTACCACTGAATAAGGCTGTCTACTTCGAATTGCCATATTCAAATTCTTCAGACAAGATTATGTTGTATAACAAAAACCAATACTGAACTGTATCAACTCTGAAAATAAGCAAGATGATACTTCTAATTTAAAAGATACAGTACAGTAGCTATGTGTTATTTCATGCTCATAATTGCTACTGAAAGTGTTTTCTCATTTTTCCATAGATAGTATATTGTGAAGTATAGTTTTAAAAGAGATATCAAACATATTTACTTTTCTTGGTATATAAATTGGCCACGCTCAGTGTGGCCCAGTTTAAATCAGAGATTAATACATGCTTACAAATAGTGCTTTCCTAATGGCCTATGCATATTAGAAAAATACTTTCAACAGCAGAAATAATTTAATATTATCATTATTAGTAATTTTGTGAACTTCCATTTCAGCATAGATTGCTGCTTATTTTCCTGTGGTGACCCTGTTAAATATTTTTAGGAATATCCTTTATTAAATTAAAAATTTAGTGCATGAAATTCAGGTGCCTATTTTGGAAATGTGAGTTGTTACATGCTTTTCTTCTGTACTGAATTCTTAGTATCAGCAAGGGAGTTTTCTTTCTCTTGAATCAGTTTCTCAGCATGAATTTGAGAATCCTGCAGCTTACCTCATGTGTCCACACTGTTTACAAAGGTAGTCTGTTTGCAGTCAGGCTGCCTGCACATTCCAGTTGTCCAGGCTTGGCCACTAATCCCAGTAAGAGAAGGAATGGCACGCACGGCTGTGTTACACTGACTGCAGTGCCCCAGGGCAGTCCATACTGCAGAATAATGTGTGTTTTTTGCTAAAAGGCAGAAATATTCATCCCATATACAGAAAAATTAGGACCATAATGTTGTGAGTAAGAGAGTAATATTCCATTCTCTGTGTTTCCTTGAGCCGTGGCATGTTTGTGCTGCTCATGGTAACACTGGGAACTGGAGCGGAGAAAGGGTTAGTAAGTGTCAGAGATGTTCCAATCGCAAAGGATGCAAAACTATTTCTGTGGTAGGACCTAGCTAGGGCTTGCTTCCCCCCATCCTTTTCCTTTAGTAGGGATGGATGTTTTAGCTTAACTGAATGATGCCTTGCAGCTCTGATTTCTCTAGCAGCAGTCATAAAGGTTTCAAGTTATAAAAGTGGTGCTCCACCATGGTCCATTGGTCAAATTGAAGTATACCCACCCTGAAAAGATTTTATACGATGCTTTCAGTGATTGCTCATTTCTGATCAAGAACACATTCAGTCATAGGGCAGGAAGAATTCTTTCTGATTGAATGGGTTTGTGAATTTGAAAGTTAGCAGGGTCTGAACAAAAAAACCTTATGAGATTCTGCAGAATTGTTATTAGGATACAAAAAATCTGGTGCCTGTAGTGTGAATTGAGTGATTGAAAACTGGGTTCATGAGAACAGTTAGTGCTGTAAATAGACCTTTCTTCTTCCTTGTTTTGTACAGACAGAAGTCACCTGCTATATATATCTCAGACTGATTAAAAGTGTCTTGTGGGAGATGGTTTAGCTCTTTGGTTTCTTGTACTGTGAATAAAAGGCCAAATAAATACAGACTTACGACTTTTTCTCCAAGACCAAGGAAAAGGCCAAAAAATCGCATACCTCATGATTTTTTATTTATGTGCAGTTTTTTGATTTACATGCAACTCCTCTGATTTATGATAAATGGGTCTGGTGTCAAGTCCATTCTTCTCCCACTCCCTCTTTCTTGTTTTAAAGTACTACTATTATAAAATAAAACCAAATTATTTCTACAGCATGAAATAATTCAGAATTACTTTGCTTACAAAAGTGAGAAATCAGTCTGGCTTATGAATGCTAAAAGGTTTACATGAGTTGTCTACAGTGAGGTTTTGTTCCTATATGATGTAGTAAGGGGCATAAGACGTTGAAAACCAATTCTGTGTAATGTACAGTGTGTGTTCATGTTATTTATGGTGCTGTGAGTGAAAATTTATAATGAAAGTGTTAGTCAAGGTCTAGTTTACACAACAGTAGCTTTGGGTTGCTGTTTCTGTCAGTTTTCTTGGCTGTGTAAGATTAAATAAATAAAAAGTGCACAGTGGAATCATCAGAGGATTCATTAATTAATGTGTGTATTTTCTCTTAAAACCAATATTCAGAATCTGGCATTCTTACCATTTCTTATTGCTTCTTCCTCAAACAAGCTCAACAGTGCACAAGAGAGTACGTTTATGAACTCAATAAGGAATAATTGGGTAAAGATGACAGAATGTTACTTAGTGGTGTGGGGTTTTTTTTTCCTCAACTTACTCCTCTCAGAATGCTTCATGCAATTATTCACATCCCATTATCCACATTCAAAAAAATGGGCAAACCAGAACAAGAGAAGTCAAAAGGGTAATATTTCAAAACATGGTTGCCTAAAGTTATGACGAGCAGCTACATCCACTTCTGTGCAAGAACAAATGCAAGGTCCTGGTAAGCCAGTTCTCTGAAATATATTACTGTATTTTTTCTTCTGAAAAAGGTGAAACACCAGTACAGTGAAATATGCACATAAAACAGATTGTGATGCTATTATTTTTTTTCTTTTACAACAATAATGTTTAGAATGCCTTCAAGTTTTCTAGCCTGCTAGTATATGCCTTTCTTTTGTGGTCCTCTCACTATTAATTGAGATATAAAGTATTTCACCTGATGTTCCTACTATTTCTTAAGGTAGGTGTCCACTACCAAGCTGCATAAAGAGAATTCAGGCGTAGATCCATCTTAATCACTCTGTCAAAACTGCTGATCTTGAACAGTTAGGGCATAAGCCATGGAAAATGGGTGTGCTGACATTCAGAGAGACCTGGACAGGCTGGAGAAATGGGCAGAGGGAAACTTCATAAAGCTCAGTAAAGGGAAGGGCAAAGTCCTGTACCTGCAGAGGAGTAACTCCAAGCAACAGTGCACTTTGGGAGCCAAGCAGCTGGAAAGCAGCTTTGCAGAGAAGGAGCTGGGGGTCCTGGTGAACAAGTTGAGTGTAAGTCAGCAATGTGCCCTTGCCACAATGAAGTCCAACAGCATCCTGAGCTCCATTAAGAAGAACATTGCCAGCTGGTCAAGAACGGTTTTCCTTCCTGCACTCCTCAGCGCTGATGAGACACATCAGGGGTGCTGGGTCCTTTTCCAGGCTCCCCACTACACGAATGATATGGACTTACTTGAGCAAGTCCAGCAAAGGACAACAAAGATGACAAGGGACTAGACCACCTTTCATATGAGGAGAGGCTGAGAGGTAGGACACTTCGAACTGGAGAAGAGAAATCTCAGAGTGGATCTTATCAATGTATATAAATACCTGATTAAAGGGAAGAAAGATGAGGGAGCCAGACTCTTCTCAACAGTGATCACTGGCAGAACAAGAGGTAATGAGCACGAACTAACACACTTGAAATTCAATCTAAACACAACACAAAACCCTTTTTTACTGTGAGGGTGGTCAAATACTGGAAGAGGCTGCCCAGTGACATTCCGCAATCTCCTGTTTAATAATATTCAAAACACAACTGGACACGGTTCTGGGCTATCTGCTCTAGCTGACCTTGCTTGAGCTGGGGAGTTAGACTAGATGATCTCCAGAGGTCCTTTCCAACCTCAATTATTCAATGATTTAAATATTATTAGTGTAAATTATCCTGGTGAACAATGTATGAAAAATATTAACAGAGAAATAAACAAATTATTTTGCTGAATAACTATAGGTTAGTACATTTGAAAGAAACAGCAATAGATTCGTACACTGTTCTTGGAGAAAACCTGGAAAATTATTTCTATCTGATAATCAGAAAATGAACACAAAACAGTATTTCCATGTTCCCATATATTCCTGACAAGGATCAGATTGAGACTACATGAAACTGGAAGGTAAATATTAACTTTTTCTTCCTTCGTCCTATCATGCGGTGTGATGTGCCCCAATGAGCTTCAACTGCTTTCAAATTCATAGCTCTGCAGCAAATAAAAAAACCAAACAAACCACACACAAAAACTTTTCTTCACTTTTTTTTTTTTTATCCTCTTTGCTAACAGGGTATAAAACACAACTTTGCCATTTCACCTTTATTGATAAATTATTTGAACAGCTTTGCTATTTCTAATTATCCAACCATGACCTTCGCAAAATATGTGATGATTGCAGCAGTTAATTCTATAATCAGACTCCATTGACTTGGCAGGAGAAAAGGATGGATAAATTCCCAGTATAAAAAAATAAACCTTCATCTACATTTGTTGTTAAGATCACCTACAAAATCCCTTGTGTCACTAGAGATTTCACCGAATGACATGTACCCTGGGTGACTGCGGAATAGTTTTGTAGAGGAAATGGTCAGTGCTCTCTGACCTTGTCTGTGTCAAATATTGAAACAAATGTAAAGTCGTAATAACAATTGTCTACTTGTTTCACCTTGCCAAATGTCACTTGAATTATTACTCTGGTCCTCAAAGTAAAGAATTTTAACTTGATGTTTCCTAGGGGAAAAAAAATGATCTATTCTTTGTTCGGCCTCCGCAAATAGAAGCATGGCATTTGTCTTTTCATTGGCAACATTAAGTCTGTCTGATCTGAGTGATAAAAAGCAGAGATTATCTATACCTGACTGTCATTTTTGGCAAACTTGTGAACTTTTCATAAAAACAGAAAGATAAATCACAGGAGCTATTATTGTCTTTGTCTTAATCTTTCTAATGGATCAGTGTAATTTTTGGTATACTCTAGTAGGTCAGGGAGGTCATCACTGTAGGAGAACAGCCTTGCCTACTTACTGAATGCTAAATACTGGTCTCCCACACAAATCCAGATAAGACTTTGCACAGGAGATTAAGCTACTGGCAAAGCAGAGGAGTCCTGTGGATCTACTCAGCTGTTGCTAACAGACTTCTCTGACATTTAAGAGTCCCTCCAAGGTGGGGGTTGAGGCTATATAGCTTATGGAGAGCACTCCTGATCCTCATTCTAATAGTATTCAATGTGAATTTACAAATGCTTAATTACAACATTGATATGCAAACATAAAACACTGAAACACCTCATCATCATACTGCCTTTAGTTTCTGATCAATACAGACTGGAGAATGCAATGATACTGGTGGATAAAGTTAAAAATTTTGCTGCAGACAACAACAGATATGACAATATAGGAAATATCCACCATTTAAAAATTAGCTGTGTAATCTGTGTCAATGGTGTTTTCTTCCTTTCAAATGAGAAAAAAAAGAAAATATTTCTCTAGGACAAGTTAACAATTGATTTGGGTATAACAATGAACCATTACACAAATAACAGACAAATGCAGATAAAACCATGGAAAAAGACTGAAACTTATAAAGAACAAAAGGGAGAAAAGATTTTTACCTAAAGGAATAAAAAATGCAGAAGTAGAAGAAAGACAGAGGGAGAAATGGTGGAATATTTTTGAAGACAGCTATAAAGGAAAACTGATTATTTTGAAGAAAAAGGAACAAAACACAGAATCAAAATTCTGGCATGTTGCAACTAACTGGTCTGACCAGCTGTCTTTAATTCTGTCATTTCTATCCCTCTTTTGGGTGGGTTTTTTTTTGTTTGTTTATGTTTCTTTTTTTTTTTTCTTTTTTCCCCTGTATCTCAGCTTTTTTTCCCTTGCATTTGCTCTGCATATCTTGAAGACAATCATACTCCAAGCTCTTTTCTCCTTCTCACAAAGCCTTTTCTTTGCATTTCCTCATAACAACAAATCTACTACCCTCTTCATTCCATATGCATGTCATTCTATCTAAGCAAAATCTCTCTCAGATGGATTTAATATAAGAGATTGTAAACATCAGATGGAGAAATAGGAAGCTATTTTAGCCTGACCTTTCAGACCAAATTTGATCACACTGCAGCCTGACTGAATAGGTTTTAATCAGCTTCGTCAGTGTTGAAATTTTAGTTCTTGTGTAACTGAATACCATTTCAGCTGATTTAAAAAACAAAAAAAGAATATGATCATGTAGACAATGAATGCTCTTTTTTTAATTTGTTGCAAGTCCAAAGGAACTTGAAAGGGAAAAGCTTTTACACTATTACAGTCTATAGTGTTCGTCTACACTACTAAATAGAAAAATCAGACTTAAGCCGGAAATGTTAAAATAATTTTCTGTTCGCCTGCAAATATTTATTACATACATACACACTGGCACCTTCAGGAAAAGGTAAAAAGGCAAACCAAGTACTTAGGTCTAAACTTTCAAACATACAGCGACACATTTCTACAATTGCCTAAATAGTGCATGTTATTTATATGATCTATACAGAAGCACAGTCTGTTCAACTAGAGTCTGCATACTTATACTTTGTTTGAGCATTGTTTAATGGATGAGTCTGGCAGATAAGCTTCTCATCAAAATGGATACTAAAAATATAAAAATACTTCTTCAGGCATAATTGTATACCAAAGGACAAACAAACCAACAAAAAGAACCACCACTACCACTTATCTCACGGGGCCAATGCCATTAGGAAAAAAATTTCCTTGAGATTCTTATGGTAATTTCCAGACTACATTTTCTTCATTGTGTAATGCATACATATTGAAAGAAGTTAAGGCAATGACAACTTTCTTGAAGATTTCCAAAAACAGAAATGGTGCCTTCTATGTCTGAAGTCACGGAAATTATAATACTGGGAATATACTCAAGGACTAAAAGAAGTTTCCATTCCCTGGGATACATATATAATACACACTTATCTGTCTTTTCATATTATTGTATACACTTTGTATTTCAAGAAAGTCCAAATCAGTTCATTCTGTTGACTATGATTATAGTGACATCTCCTATTTACTCTCATAAAGTGTGTATTTTTTTTTTGCTTTTTGAAACAATTAGCTGGGTGGTCATATTATTCTGAAAAGTGCTGGGAAAATAAGCCAATGCTTTTCTTGTATTTATATTTTTTTCCATATTTTCCTGTTCTGCAGTACACTTTTCAAGAACACAGCTTCAACTTTAATTCTAGAAAATGACAAAGAACAAAACAATTCCATTCTTTGATTTAACGATATAGTCCATTTCCTCAAGTTTTTTTAGTTACAAAGACTGAAAATCACAAACTGATTTGGCTTAAAAATCAACTACTGAAGAAAAATATTTCAAGATTATACTAAATAGCTTGGAAGAAGGATGCAGAATTTTTTTTTTTCTCCAAATAAAACAAGTTCATTCAGAACATTTCTATTTCGCCTTATAGTTACTAATTCCATGTAAAACCATCCACATAATATTTTCAGTTGCCTCCTGAGACATAATTGTTAAAAACCTCTCTTCCAGAATACTAATTTCAAAAAGCAAAAA